>VDFB02094397.1:0-23942 GCA_007258455.2 Sequoia sempervirens
TTTTTCAAGAAAATTTCAAATTCTAGGGTTGGCTGCTCTTTCGATCAGCCCTTAGTGTTTTTCAAATCTGATCAACTAGGTCCATTTCTAATTGTATTCTGAACAAAACCTAGGTGCCAGCTTTTTCAATGAAAAATTAAAGAAATTAGGGTTTGCTGCTTTTTCAGTCAAAATTCAAGATTTTCAAAAACGGACAATCTGGGTTGTCTTGCAATGAAATTTTGAGCAAAACCCATATCTCAGAAAGTTTTTCAAAAAATTGTCCGTTTGACGAAGAAAAACCAACATTCTAAAAATAGTAAGTTGCTCAAAACTTGTCTGAACCTAGGCGAGTTTATAGTCATTCTTCAAGGTTTTCAGAATGGAGTACATTCCCAATGTTTTCAAGACCGAATCAACTCTCTATCATGATTACATCAAAACAGTTGAGACGGACTTGCACCACATCAAGCCGGTGTTTGATCTACATGCTTTGGAGAGTGCAAGCAACACTACAATCAGAAACTTGGGACACTTTGGACTACTCGCAGCAGCGTCTATTCCTTTATTAGTTTAGAGTCTCGAGTTCGTAATCGCTTGCATCAAGCATTACAATCCGGCTACAAGGGAGATCCAATCAGTTGATGGCAGATTGATCTGTAGTTTGAAACCTGATATGATCGAGAAATGCTTTTCCATTCCTCCTTGGCCTAAAAGTTTCACTATCTCAAAGGGCGAATGTGAAAGGATGTGGGAAATGCACAAGTATAGTAAGAAGATTGCACAGAGGTGATGAAGTGCAAACTCAGTTTTAGAGTGTTGTTCGCAGTTGTGATAGCAGCAAAACAATTGTTGGCAGAATGAGTCACCTTGCCATGATGTCAGCAAGATTTGAAAAAGCGGCCAATGAGGTCAAAGATTTCTTGAGATCAATTGCAAATGGAGAAGATATCTTAGAAAAACACAACTTTGCTATTGATGGAATAGACGCACTTGATCGGGACACAGTTTCCTGCTTTTTAGCGGATGTCATTGAGATTTGAAATGGCTTTCATTTAGAAGCTTTCTTTTTGCTTTCTTTCCATTCTTGGAGCAATTCTTATCCATTCTTTGAAGAAGAGAAAAAAGATAAATTGTAATAGTTGGCAGTCCCTGCTTTTTCTGCTTTCTTAGGTGTTAGATGTTATCTTCTTTCTAGATTTAGAAATAAAGCTTGCTTGCTGAGCAAGCCCTAGATTGTAAAAGTATGGAGATTTTAGAGTTCCCTACTCCTCTGCTTGCCTATAAATAAGAGCATTTGCTCATTAGTTTTCTTTAACCATTCTAGTGATAACAAAACGCCGAGCTTAAGTGCCTTCTATTTGTTATTCAGTGTTGTTCAATTGTTTTATGATAGTGAATTGTTGAGTCTCTTTTAGCCAACAAGTAGTTATTGTAATTGCTGTTCCTATTGTGTAAGAACAAGTTTTGCAAGCCTCTTTAGCTGCAAGCTCTTGTTCTAGGCATGTGTTGAGTAATATTTTTGTTCCAGAAGTTTGAGAAATAAAATCATGAGCCTCCTTTGCCTTGGTATAACGTCTCAGATTTCCGTTTATTGTGTTATGCTTTTGTGAGCTTAATTTCAGCCTACATTGAAGTGTGTAGATGTATGTTGAGAAATAGTTCTCTTAATCCTTTGTTAGAGAATCAACTTTGTTCATTTCTAATTCTCTTGCTCTGCGTATTACTTGAGATACTAGAAACGTCTTTAGCTTAAGTTAGTCATAGTTGGAATTCTTAATCAGAAAATCTCAGCTGCGACGTTTGTGTTTTATAAACTTTGTGCTCTAGCTGAAACAAAAAGATAGGCAAATTAGATTTAATTTACTTTCTTTTACCCCATCAGCAAGAGGGAGCTTCCCCTCCAAATTTGAAGAGCAGTTTTATTGTGCATAGCTGTCCGTTTCAAATCCACATTCCAGAGGTGTGAATTTAAACGCCAACAAAATCCATTTCCTTAATTCTAAACATTTCAACACATAAAAGCACCAATATCTCATTTTCTTTGAGCATTTAGAGCATTCATCCATCACATAAAAAATGAAATACAAAGATATAAAGGCTTACCTCCCCAAATTAAACTTGAAGAAGTGGGAGGAGTTCTTCCATCTCCTTCCCAAGCTTCCAAGACTTCAAACCCTCATGTATGTTCCATTCTACTCTCAAAACTCTCTCCAAAACTCAAATTGGAAAATACCATTACCATACCTTAAGTTTTTAGTCAATAGTTTAACTTTTTAAACAATGAACAATATTAGTTTCCATCTCATATTCAACATTAGTGATTATACGAGGTAAGATGCTGTAAACTCACAATTACCACTTGCCAAGTCTATAGCTTAACTTATAATCTTATAAAAACTAGTTATGTCATAATAGTTGACCAATTAATTCACCTTGCTCTTAACATATCAACTCCATCTTAACAGACCAGAGTATTCTCCTCGTACATCTATGCATAAACTTAGCAATACGAAAAGCCTAACACAACCTAATGAACAATCATAGTTCAGAATAGAGAGGATGGAGAAAGAGAGCTTAACCATACATACATACTCCAAGTACAAACTTGACTCCCTAGACATCCTTTGACTAAGGCATGCCTACATACCCATATCCATAGGATCAATGTTGAATATAGTTCTGCTACAATATCTTTTCAACCATTCAAATGACTGACAGACACT
Organism: Sequoia sempervirens; assembly: GCA_007258455.2. Taxonomy (NCBI): domain Eukaryota; kingdom Viridiplantae; phylum Streptophyta; class Pinopsida; order Cupressales; family Cupressaceae; genus Sequoia; species Sequoia sempervirens. The sequence continues at coordinate 2,706 of VDFB02094397.1, forward strand.
ATTTCCATCCTAATTTATCAACAATTAAACTGACACATTGGAATAATAATCCAATAACCCAATCTTGATTAACTAACTCACTCATATCTTTTGGTAAGTTAGCTACATTCTGAAATCTCACAACACGATTCATTTCAAGAATTTTATCATAAAATTACAATTTTTGCATTAAATTCACTATTCTTATTTAATTGCATTTACTGTTCACGTTTTAACTGAAATTGCGTGACTTACTCAAATAAACCTAACAAAGTATTATGAGTCTCAAATCATAATTATTAACATCTTGCTCAGGGTTAGAGATCATCTAATCACAATAATGTTGAGTACATCAGTTACTACCTAGTATTTCAAATGACTTCTTAGAAGCAACATGAAACAACATTACGACTAAGCATCGCTATCATCATATGGAAAATAATCAAGTAACTAACATCATCCCCCACATGGGATCTAGTCAATTAAAATAACACTGAGATGTGCATACTAACAAATACAAAAAGTGCAACAAGGGTTGCTGGGCATGAGGGTTGGCAAAAGTCATTCAGCTTAATTGAGCAGCTGCATAACAAAATCTATTGAGTTTTCCAAGCAACTTACACCAACTTCCTGATTCATAATTGGTATGTAAGAAATACATTGTGAATCCAAGGAAAACAAATAACTCCACTAGTCAAGAAGCACTCCGAACTAAAAGAGAGTGATGAGCAATAGTAACACAAGAGGACACAAGGTAGTAACTGACCTCTATTCTAACATATAGTTTTTCCAATGTGGAAATCAAGTCAATACAGAAACATGCTAGAATTTCTTTGTACATACCTTAGTTATTGGTTCTGGTATGCGATCGGGTACAGGTACAAAATACGAGTATGCTGGTATGGCAATTTTTTTTTTCCTTGGGTACGGTACATTTGGGTACGGCTGTAATATATATATTTACAATTCTGTATATTTTTATTTTTTTGCATATATATATATATATATATATAATTATATATATATGCAAAGAAAATAAAAAATATACAGAATTGTAAATACATTTGATAGTATGATACTTCATCAACCATCATTGAATCATTGATCAATGGTAGTGATAAAGATAAATGCCAATTTATAGTTCAAAATTTCAATATTATGTCATATATCATATATGTCTAGAGTCACAATTCAAATGAAGATCATTACAATTACAAAATTGAAATAAATACAATCAAAAATTTGTACGAGTTTGCAAGAATAAGACAACCACCTTTTTCTTACAAAAAAGAGATAAAAGAAAAATGAATAGAGACCATCCTTTTACAAATAAGTATGAAAATATGGGGAAAATTGAGGATTAGCATACTGATAAGAAAAGGGAGATTGGAATCTATGTATGAACATCAGGAGCCTAACTATGGATTTAATCCCAAGGTCTGTAATGAGCTGATATTTAAATAACTAAAATTCTCACTCAAATTCACAACCAATAAAGCCCCCTCTAGTCCATGTTCAAGATCAAGCTGTTACTGCTTGACCAATACTCATAATTTTTCCAAAGCAGCCACTAACATCTCTCCTCACTCCCCAAATCCCTCAGGTTTGCATGGAAACAAAGAGGCCTCACTAATGCTTCTTGCCCCAGCTATTGAAAACCTTTCAAAACATGGTAAAAACAATGCATTCACTATACAAATTACTTTGGCTAACATAAATGACAGTATTCAAAGTGTTGCACAGAAAATGGATTGACATTGCACCTTTTCAGTGACTGGGAGTGCCCAGGCAGCCCTGGGTTCCCTGTGGGTCTGCCTGGGGAGTGGCTGGGAGCGCCCAGGCAGCCCCGGGCTCCCAGCGGACCCACAGGGAACCCGAGGTTGCCTGGGTGCTCCCAGCCGCTCCCCAGGCCGCTCCAAGACCTAAATGCTTCTGGAGTGGGCACGAGAGCCTAAAACAAAGAACCCGGTAGCTTAGATACATACTAATGCACACTCAACATTTCATAATCACACAAATTTATAACCATGCAGTTATAACGACAATCACCAATACAATGAAGAATAGGATCAGTACCATCCAACTCACTCTCCAGGGTTAACCATAGCTTAATACTGATTAACGACTATCAAAGAAAAATTCCATCAATCATTAAAGTTATCAATCAAGAGGGTTACAAAAATATTATAATAGATAAGAAAAATACAATACATTGAGTGTTAGAAGATTAACATGCCATGATTAAAACTAGTTAATAACATGAGATCACAAGCAAAGAGAGACTGAGAGTGTGACTAAGGCTGCAACACAGTTGGGCCTTACAACAATAATGAATTTTTCTTAAAGATGCTTGAATCCAAATTGATGGAAGGGGTAGGTTTGGGCTACATTTTTAGAATAAACTGTAGCCATCCTTGAATTCACGCGATAAAATGTCCAGCTATGAAACTCCAATGGGACTCCTGCAGCTTCCAGCAGCGACCTTAAGCCAGTTTAGGTATACCCTAGGGGTGTAGCACGTGATTTTTACATCACAACTTGCTACATTTCTGTACGGTTTATGGGCTGCCTGCCTTATTGTGGTGAGGGAGATTTCATTCCTGGGTCACACATTCGCAAGTGCTCCTTAGTGCCATTGCACCATAACTCCTTGGACTATTGTTTTTTCTATTGTTCTAGAGAATGGTTTTTGATCTACTGTCATCATAGTTTTTCTCAATGTATCAAATGTGTGGCATCAATCATATAGCATTGTAATTATTAGGCTATTAGACCTTGATTATAATTGCCAGATCAGACATGATTAGCAACCAAGAGGAACTGATCAATTTATGAAACTTGTGGTTCATATACAAATTTTGTTTAAATTCCGTCCTTTTGAATGTGGTGTTGTAGCAGGATAACTTATTTAGATTATGTCCTTTGTAAAAGGTATGTTTGCATTTGGTTATACCCTTGCAAGGTGTGGCCCAGGTGGAAGATATTACCATTTGCTAGACTTAGCACTATACAGATGGAAAATTGCAGAGATAAATACTTTTCCAAATGCACATATTGAATGAATTGTGTTATGTCTGGATTGCCTGCATTTGTTATGCAACTATTTTCAGGAACTCAGAACAGGAATAATTGTAAAAGGTTCTCCAATTAGATGCCTTCCAATAATTTCCATTCTTGTTTAACGAATTAGGGAATTTCTTATGGGAAAAATATATTGTTGCAAGTTGGAATATTTGAGATTTCTTCATTTCCTTTGTGGAGCGCACTTAGTATATTATAGTATTTCATCCTTCTGGAACATTGACCTTGAGGATACTCACCGAAGCAATTTGTAATGAAGGGATATGTTACCAAACTGTACAAAACCTCTTACAAAACTGTGTGTTACAAAAGTTTCAAAATTCAAACTTTTTCTGATGAAGGCCCTTGAAAGTTACCGTGACTGCAACTTGCAAGGATGGTTGGGTGGCTCTTGATCCTCCCTTGGGTGAGCCCTGCTTGGACTAAGCCCTTCCCTAGGATGAACCGCCGCCTACTCATTCTTGTGTGGTGGTTTGCTAGGTTTTTTTGCCTAGTATATTATAAGTTTTTTGCACTGTGCATACCCACTGGTCGCTTTTCATTGTAAACCTTCAAATGTACTTATAAAAATATTTTTGATTAATATGATGTATTGACATGTTTCCAATAAAAAAGTTACTCCAACTATGAAGCACATATTCTGTGCAGTGACTATTTGTTCAAGCTTCTGCTGATTGGAGATTCTGGTGTTGGAAAATCATGTCTTCTTCTGAGGTTTGCGGTACTGTTATACCACCTTTCCTTTGAAATAGTAGACTGTTAGCTTTAAATCCTTATGTTTTCATCCTTTTGTGGATTTTCTGTGTCCACAAATGAAAGGATCTCATCTCTAGTAATTACATTTTGCGGTGCAATGTTGTTCATAGAATCTGATTTTATTGTGCCAGGGGAATGCAGTAAGAAGGAACCGATACTTATGTTTATTATACATACAAATTGCAGGATGATTCATATCTTGAGAGTTATATCAGTACAATCGGTGTTGATTTTGTAAGTGATCTTAGTTATGATTCTCCCAGACAGGTTATAAATATAGATGATGTCAAATAACTTATTGGTGAAATATTCTTGTACAGAAAATTCGTACAGTAGAACTGGATGGAAAGACAATAAAACTTCAGATTGTGAGTAATCGGTGCTCTAAATTATGTATTTTGCTGTCATAATGACACATACATGCATATAATGTTTTGGCAAAATATTTGGAAACTCGTGATATCCATTGAAAATTTGTATTTACTTTGAATAAAATAATGATAGAAGCTAAACTGTTCTGCTGATATATTAGTTTTCCCAATCTATGTTTAACCTTTGTGTTTAATCTTCCTATGTGATGAATTTATTCCTCACTTATCTCATAACCAAATGATTTGATTGCAGTGGGACACAGCAGGGCAAGAGCGGTTCAGAACAATAACTAGTAGCTATTATCGTGGTGCACATGGTATTATTGTAAGTATGACCATATATTCTATCTTTTTTCCTTTTTGTTGGAAGAGAACTATTTTTTTAAAGGAGATATAACAGGTATACATAACATCAGAGCAATATAAAAGACTACTAGAATGTTTAACCAAATAAGTTGCTCTGAGGCTGCAAGGCTAAATTAGGTAGAAAACAAAGTTAAATATCCCTAAAAGAGTCATCTTTTGTGCAGTACTGCTTGAACACTAGCTTTTGCAAATTTGGGGAGGTTTCAACTTCATGTCTAAGTTGTCAGTTCTTTGGTGTATATGTATTTGATAAGATTCTATATTAGAGCACGATCCACTTCAAATATGTACATTAAACAGATAATGCAGATGAAGCAAATAATGTTATTGCTGGCCTGAAAAATAAAAAGAATACCCACCATATTCTCAGGTTATTATTATTTTATAATTAGCTTGGCATGATTTGTTGACACCAGAGAGATCATGTGTATTGTTATGACTTATATTCAAAGGTTCATTTCTGGTGCTGTGTACTCTTTTAAGTTTTAGATCCATATGATGATGTAGATGATTGTTGAGAGAGAGATCTGTAATGAAAAGACGGGGAACATGATTGTTCTAGCCTCTAGGAAATGGATTTGAGGCACAATAGAATTTTGCTAGTCAAAGCTCAATAAGGTAATGAATCTATGATAACCTTACATATGTAGCATGTCCAAGATGATGCCTTCTGAGGATTTGTCAAATTTTGCTAGAGTACAGAATGTAAAAAATTGGATCACAGTGGTTTTTATCTTTGTTATTAAATACTTAATTTCAATAAGGTAATCAATCTAAGATAAAATGATATATGCAGTATGTCCAAGATGGTGACTTTTGAGGACTTAACAAAGCTCGCTAGGGCATGGAACATAAAAAATGGTTTGTATCTTTGTTATTAAACACTTAAAGAGGTGTTTGGGATGAATGTTTATGTGATGGCAGGATTGCCGAAATCATTAAGTTTGATGATGTGGAAAACAAATTTTCTAAAAATACACAAGAAAATTTTGACTAAGAATATTGGGAAGAATTGCATTTTTGAAGTATTGGGAAAATAATAATAATTCTTTGAAAAATCTGGAAAATCACCTTTTTTTTAATACAAAGAATTCAATTTAAGAGCTTTTAAAATTACATGATTAATTCCTGATCCATTAGTCTAGTATGTTTTCCCCCAAATTTCCTGATTCTACCAAATTATTTTTTCTTTTCCTTTTTCAATTTCAGTGAACAGCAGCAATTACAGGATTGCAGAGGGAAAATGTGTTTGTGACTGCATGAAATTCTCGTATACCTTGTTAGGGGAATTATGTGCTCGCTGTTACACCCCTATTGAACATCCCATTATGCATCAAATGTTTGAAGTCAGATCCCTCTCTGAGAATTTTCCTCCTGTTGTGTTCGATTGTCTGATGAAATGCCATAATAATCCTTGTTATCTCTTCCATAACAAGTCGACAAGTCAATTTGATTTTGTAAAATTCTGGGTTGTTATCTCTTCCATAACAAGTCGACAAGTCAATTTCTCAAAAGTTCCTGGGTAAAGTTGGGCATTTATGCAAGTCAATATGTGATGAGAGAAAACAAACAAACAAAAAGGTTTGTTTTTTCCCACCTAATTCTGGTTGCGAAAAAGAAAAGTACTAAGTAAAAGGCATGCCAATCCCACTACTTTTCCCCACTTTTCCTTTTGTCCAAAATGAAATGATTATTGATATTCATAATTGTGTGTTTACAAAAGGAGACGGAAGCTCCTTATAAAGAAAAGTACAAGATAATGTTTCTAAAAAGAAACCATCGTTAACAGAAGCAAACTAAAGCGGAAAACTGAAAGATGCTAAAACGAACAAAAACAAAAACAGGAGTTACTAAAAGCAGACTAAGTTAACTAAAGTAAACTTAGGACCAACTAAAGCTAAGATGACCATTAATATTACATTTAATATTTTAATACCCTCCCTTAATGGTCATCCTACAAACAAAAACTAAGTCTACCCATATTCAAATGTTGTGCTAGTCATCAAAATGCATAATATGCAGACTCCTACTCAGTATACTCCGTCACTTGAGCACTTTGTTGAGACACTTCCTGGTTGGTCTTCTCATCAGCCAACTGCTTTCTGCAAAACTTTTGGATATGACCAATCTTCCCATAGTAATGGCAAGTAATAGACTTCTTGGAGCCCTCCTCCGAATCGCTTCATCCTTTTTGCTGAGTGGACTTGCCTTTGCCAACATCCTTGGCAGTAAATGCTTGTTCAACACTAGGAGACTCACTGCTGCTCCCAAACTGCTTCCTCCACCTATCCTGTTGCAAAAGCTTGTTGCACAATTCATCAAACTTCAAGTCAACATTGGTGGATGTAATGTTGAGCATTTGGATGAAGTGTTCTTAGGAACATGGCAAACTTTTCAAAGTGATCACCACGATATCCTCTTCCATCTTACGACCAATGGCCTCTAGTTGATTGTGAATAGCTTTTATTTTCGTCAAGTACTCTTGCAAAGACACTTGGTCATCCATCACAATTGAAAACAACATATTCTTCAGGAAGAAAGCCCTTCCCTTGTCTGAGGTCTCATGAAGATCTTTCACATGCTTCTAGATCTCCGCAACAAACTTACCAGATGGTATTTCTGGTAACATCTCATCGGTGACAGATAATTTTAGAAGCATAACTACCTCCCTATTATCTCCATCATACTTGTCCTGATCCTTCCCTGCAGCTATGGGATGAGCTTTTGTACCTAGAACAAGCACATCCAGACACCAGTATTCAAAGATGGTAAGCATCCTTTGCTTCCACGTGTTGTAATTCTTTCCATTGAACCTTTGCGTATTGTCCAACATAACATTGGACAAAGACGCCATCCCTTCCATTTTCCAATGCACACAAAACGAGGTAACTCTGTGATCAGCTAGCACAAACTTTGGACAATCAATTGGCACAACTTACGATTTTTCAAAAATTGTCTAAAAAAGAGGCTTAGAAATTTGTAAGATTTTTCATAAAAACCTTTGAAAACTCTGAAAAAGAGAGATTTTTTCAGAAAAAAATCCTCAAAAAACTACAAAATTTTTATAGAAAATTTTCAAAAACTCTCTTAGCAAATTATTTTCAGAAAAAATTTCGAAAAACTCTTTGTAGAAATTTTTTGTTTTCCCTAGAAAATTTTTGTCAGAAACTGGCTCAAAAATTAACTCTTCATGTTGCCATGAAATCTAAAAAATCATGTCCATTGGCAATCTGAAAATCAGGAACTTATGATCCAAAAACCCTAGGCGAAATGAAGAATAGAGAATTTTGCGCAAATCAGTCACAAAACCCTAGCGCCCAGAAATCTGAAAAAAACTTTGAATTATTTTTTGAAAAAATCACCTAGAAATAATGATGAAAATCAGGCATAGATCCGCACAAAGGCTGCAACACCCACGAACTCAAAAACCCGTCACACAACAAATCCATCAAAACACTGAGTTGCAGGTTGTGCGGGTAAAAGAAAACAGTATAGAAGTCACGGAAAACAACCTCCAGAAAGGGTGCCACATCAGCAAAAGAAGACTTTGAACATGACATAACCACCTAGTAGCCAAAAAACGTGCACAGAACTGAGAAAAAAACGAGAGCAGTAAGAAACCCTCCAACGCGGAAGAAAGAACAGAAGAAGACGCCTCACGATTTTAAAACGCAACCTTCAAAAGTCGCAGATAATAAAGCCCACAAAACGGGAGTAGAGAAGACCCCAAAACACGATTTTAAAAATGCCAAAAAATTGCCACAGGTAGACGCGTGATTTGGAGATTGTGCCTTTCTCAGAGATGGGCCTAAAGAAACCTGCGATTATCTTCAAACAGTTTCAGAAAAAACGATGCACGAGGAAACAATGCGATTCAAGAAAAAACTCACAAAAAAATACCTCGTGATTTTCTTCAAAAATAAATCCGCGATTTCTTGATAAAAAAATAGGGCTTGCGATTTTCTGCAAATAATCTCCACGATTTCTTTAGAAAACGGCAACAAAAACTTCACGAATTGAGTTACAAAAAAACCATGAGATTTTCACCCAGAAAGGGCCACGAAAATCAGACAAAAATAACTCCATGATTTTTCTCCACAGAGCCACCTCAAAAAGCCCTAAAAAATTCTTTGCAACTTCTTCAAAAAATTGCTTCTAAGAAATTTCTTTGATTTTTTATCTCAAAAAAACGTCTAAAAACTTCCAGAATAATTTTTAATTTTCTGGGTACGAATTTTTATTATTAAAAAATCGTCAAAAAAGTTTGAGCTTGAGCTTTGATATCATGAAATGATTATTGATATACATAATTGCATGTTTACAAAAGGAGATGAAAGCTCCTTACAAAGAAAAGTACAAGACGATGTTTCTAAAAGGAAACCATCGTTAACAGAAGCGAACTAAAGCAGAAAACTGAAAGATGCTAAAACGAACTAAAACAAAAATAGGAGTTACTAAAAGTAGACTAAGTTAACTAAAGTAAACTTACGACTAACTAAAGCTAAGATGACCATTAATATTACATTTAATATTTTAATAAAAAAAATGTCGAAAGTGTGTCTAGCATATGCTTTTGCATCCTTTACTTGACTTTTGTATAATGCAAAAAAGAAGAAAGCTGCACATGGTGCACATACAACCTTTATCACCTTTGGGAAAAAGTGCTTGAAGTATGCACTCTATGTTTTTTTTCTCAACATTTTAAAACAAGAAGAGAAAAGGGTGCACACTGTCCAACCTTACCACTCACCCAACAGCAAAAGAAAAGATATATGCACCCCACATGCTCTTTCAACTCAAAGCTATTGCTGCCAAGCACCATTTCACCCATGTAAGTTTAAATTATACGTTCATTCTCTCCTCACCCATGCAAACTCAAAACACTCTTGTTCTCCAAAAGTTTTCAAGCAGAATGGGCCAAAGTTTCATAGAGTGTTGAAGAACTTGGAAAGCTAGGGTTTGAGGTGTGTAATGTTGGTGTGCATGGTATTTGGATATTGGGAGAGATTATATGGCTAGTGTTTCCTATCATTCAAGAACAACTTAAAGGTTTTGAGATGGTTGTTCACAATGACAAAGTATTTTGCATTTCTCCAAGATGGGGCTAGAAGGAAAGGTTAGTGTTTCATAAGGAAGAAGAGTGAGGGTTTTAGAAGGATGGCTATGGTTTTCATTAAAAATCACCAATCGAGATTTTTCTTAGGAATTTGCAATGGAGAAAGAGAACCCTAAAAAATTGCCACCCATACCAAGTTTGTTTTTGAAGCCTTCTCTTTCCTATTATGAGTTTTCATATCTCTAAGGTTAGGGTTTAAGGAAAAAATAAAAAAATATTTATAGCTAGGATAATGGGATGGTAAAGTTCCTTTTGAATTCAATGGGGTCTGCAAATGTAAAATTTGTCATTGAGGTCATTACTTTGTTCTTGCCAACACCACTTGTCATGTTCTCCAAGAATTCTCATTTCAGACATAGAGCTTTGATGTCTTCTGAGTTTGTAGAAGTGAAGTACTAATATTCGAGATTTGCTCCTCCCTACTATGTTCAAAATGCCTATGCCTATATTTGAGATAAGCAGAGTAGTCATGTGGACATCTAGAGATCAAATCTTTAGGTAAAATCCAGAAAGGGAGATGTTTTGACCCAAAAAATGTGTTTATGGATTGCGTAAGCAAATTTCTTTCCTTGTTTCAGCTCAAAATGTCAAATTAGTATTCACTTATGCAAAATTATACAATATGAAATAAGGGAGATCAAGGTTTTTGATGGGCAATTGCTAGCCAAATTAAATGGAGAATCTAATAAGTAGGCTGTGAGGATAGCCCTTGTTGGGATACTTGTTTAGATAAGCCTTGGTGATTGTATTACTTCGTGAAATGAGAACCTAGAGAATGCTAGAAACAGATTGGTATAAGTTGGCTTATGGAAAGGAAACTGCCAAAAAGATAACCAAAACTCTTAAAATAGAGGACTTCAAAGATGTTGCCAAAGTGCTTGAGGAGTTTCAAGATTATGAAGAAGATTGTTAGTCTCATTTATATGAACAAAATCAAGTATCCTTGTACCTTCTATTGATTGGTCCAAGAAAGCATAGTTCCATGGAGATGGGTTTCATGGATAGGGTGGCCAAGGGCCTAAGTTTGGGGATGGTGTGGGCACAAATACATATAGTACTTGAAAAATAGTTATAAAAAGATGTATAAGGAATAAGCATAAGAATTACAAATGAAAATTTGGTAAACTAGTAAAACTACTAAACAGTAAACTTTAAACTTTAAAGTGTAAACACATTGCAATGATTGCATTAAACATTTGAATTTTAAAGTGAATATTAACAATGAAAATCTCAAATTCGAAATTTATTCTATATTCAAAATTTCATAATAATGATTATAATGACAAATGTTCAAAATAACAAAATGGAGTGAAGTGAGGCCTCTAATTATCCCCAAAGTACTCATCACTAAAATTGCTAGACTCCACATGCTCAAGCTCTCCTGTAACAAGCTAGGACTTAGCAACTAATAAAAGTGCAACATTTAATTCAGATATAAACTTGCATAAACTGAAATGCATAAATTAATGGAAAAAGAGCAGCAATATTTTTTTTTTTATTAGAGAAAAGAAAGAGCATGAACTTTAAGCTGATTTAAATTGAAATGCACAAAAGGTAACTGAAAGGAAAACTTATAGAGTAAGTAACCATTACAAAGATACAGGGAGTTTGAGATTACAGTTTTCCTTGAATCCGTCTATTCCATCTGAAACTTTAACCATCTTTTACTGCTGAAACTGTGGAAGAAAAGTATCATTAGGGTGCTTTTCCGCCCATGCATGGACTTACTAGTCCCCCGTGCCATTTCCTACTGGAAAGGCCTGACCCTTCGTAGAGAAGTAATGGAAAGAGATTCTAATGCTATTTGAGACTGGTGTTTGACCCTACACAATCCCTAGTCGGTCATACACTATAGGAAACTCCTAACTAGTATGACCTCTGACTGGGGTGCATATCTGGGACAAAAAAAAAACTGATTGACACTAACAGGTAGTAGCATCACCTTGGCCAAGGTTTTAAATAATTCCAACACGACAAAGTCATGTAGTCAAGTTTATCACCCTACTCGACAAAAATCATATAATGAAATTTTAACCTTCATGTCTGTCTCTTATGCTACTACATATTGACTCATGAGGGTATCTGTAAGCTGATATGACTGGACTAGGTTGCTCACAATGGTTAATTAAACAAAAAGGCTACCTTGGAGGATATCTACCTTATATTTATTAACACATTTCTGGTTTAATAATTTCCCGTTAGTTCTGGAAATGAAAAACAATAATTTCTTTAATTTATTGGCTGTTACAGTTCTAATGAACATTCTTTGCTATTCTTTTTCTCCTAGGAAAATCTGTCTTTCATTCTTGTCTCAAACCCTCCAGAACAATGGGTTAGTGTTTGCTGATTTTGGGTTCATTTAAGAATGCAAATCCCAAAACCATATAGCACAAGAGATCATACAAATCATTCTTTGAAGAAAGGAGTATTTGATATAGTTTGCATTTAACAATACTTATTTACTTGCTGCAAATAGTTCTATTGTAATTATTTCCTTAGTAAAACTCTCAAGATTACAACAGGGTTTCTACCATTCTTTTGTCCCAGCCATAGACATCTACTTGACCTTTCAAAATCATCATGACCCCTACGTGGAGAGATGGGAAACAGAGAGAGAGAAGAGGACTAAACAAGATGATACGAAGGAAAAGAAAATTTGAGAACAGTAGCTCGTTTAGAGCTTATTTCAACAAATACTGTACAACAAGATTCTCTCGAATACACCAAGAAGAGTTTGTTCCATAAAAGCTTCAACATAGGACATATTCTTTTCTTTGATGATTAAAAATAAACAAGGAACCAAATTTGGTTACCTGAGGCGCAAATTTATCGATGAATGCAACTGGTTCAAGTCTTAGGAAACGACTTTCCTTAGTTGAAGGCAACTTTCGTTTGTAGACTCTTAGCTCCTCAATCATATTTATTGTGTTCTTCCATACTTTGAACACTTGAGTTCCTCTTTATGGGTTTTCAGATTGACTAATAATGGCGAGTGTTTTTACTATTGTTCCACCAACCAATTCCTTCTACGTCTTGAATTATAGATTATATCATCCTTTGCGTGACTCCCGAATGGAAAACCATTTCAAGAATTGGTTACCATTTTGCTCCATATTGATTCCTAGCCATAAGATTTACCTCGCCAAATCATTCAGGAAGGATTTGCGTGAAGATCTCTCCCTCTTACCTCCCGTGTGAACGAGAATTCTCCCCTTATTTCCCACAGACTTCAAAATTTTAAATCCTCCATGCATAATTAAAATCCCTAACCGATTTCAGTTTTGCATCGATTTTTATCCATTATCTCCAACTCTGTCTTGGGTGGCGTCATGGATATTATGCGTTTCCCCCAAATACAAAAGCAATAAAATTTTTGATTGATAAACTTTATTCGAATAATTACCCTCTCGCGACGTGAGATTTAAAATAAAATAGTATATTCAGGAGTATGCACCCGTGTATGCATTAACACCATTTTCACTAGATGAGACTCGGGTGTTTGTGTTTAAGAAGAGTTGATAAATATAAATTACTCACCCCTTTAAAATGCATAAAGATTATTCTTTTTAAATATGAATAATTAAAACAATTAACGATTATCCTTTAAATAAGAACGTTATTAATAATTACATCCATTTCCTTTATATATATGTGTGTTTTGAAATTATTGATATATATATATATATTAAGTTTAATTCTTTTATATTTGATCAATTAAATAAAAATTAAATATTTTCGAGAGCCATTTAAATGTTCACCAAAAGACAATCCAAAATTTCAAGGTCCTTTAAAGATTAAATTTTTAATTTTAAATTCAAAAGAAATGACAAGGTGGTGCTACACGACCAACAACATAGGTGAGGTGATCCTAACACCTAGGGTCGACCTTATGGTTTACCTGACAACTCTGAACTTGTAGTTCCAATCCTACTCAAATGACAGTCAAAAACTTAGAGGTTAGGTTTCAAATGGCACTAGACTTCTCTTCAATTACCCCTTGTACCTGATGATACTTTCCCTACCTTCTCGGAGGCAATAACTTCCTGCAACCACTAGGTCAAAAACAAATAGTTAGTCTGAAATATCGCTACATCTTTGCATCTGCATTTATGTAAGCATGAAAACATCTGTCAAATGAACTTAATTTAACCAGTTATATATACATTGTATATCTCCATTCAACAAGCTAAGTAACGACATATATGTATATATACATGCTTGAGAAATGACATTGAGATAACTAGGGCACAATTTTAGAATATCTAGGGCATGTTGTGACCTAACGCACACCTCGCCCCATCGCAAATGGGGACCCTTGACGTTTGCCTTTTAGGGTTTTGCTTTCGCGCGCCTCGTTTTGTCTACTCTCTGTTTGGGGGTTTCAAGTCTGCATTTTGAACGGTCACCCGAGTCGAGTCAGTGAATTTTTGATGCGGATCAGTACCAACGTCACCATTGTGCTTGAGGCACGGGAGGCGAAGATCATTTACATGGAACGGTCGGTCGGCCACTTCAAATTTTAGGGTTTCTCACCCGGGCCTATTTTTAGGACCTACTTTTTGGCACTTTTGGGCAATTCTGGGATCCCTATTTTTTAGGGTCTATTTTTGGAAAGTTGCTATTTTTGGAAAATTTCTATTTTTAGAAAGTTTCTATTTTTAGAAGGGCCACGAGTTTCAAAAACGCACTCAGAAGTTCGAAACGAGCAACGAAACTCTCAGAAAATCGATTCAAAGTTTTTTCAAAAATCTGGAAAATCACAAAAAAAGGTTCAAAAATCTGGAAAATTCGTTCAAAATGGTGAGAAATTCTGGAAAATCACAGGGAAATCTGGTGAAGAGCATCGAAAATGGTGAATGAGATGGTGAATTTGTCAATAAATTGGTGAAGTTCATGAAATTCGTCAAGAAAATCTGGAAATTTGTGAAGAAATCTGAACAGTTCATGGAAAATCTGAGCACAATCATGGAGAAAATGAGATATACACCTTCAGCCTTAGTCAAATCTGAGTAATGGCCAAGCAAACTATGGATTCCGCCTTCAGCCAAGCAATCAATGGCATAAAAAAAATTGATCAAGGGCATGAAAATCTGGGCAATGGCAATGAAACCTGTCAAGTCCGCCTCTGTCAAAGATGTCAATGGCATAAAATCTGGGCAATGGCAATAAAATCTGTCAAGTCCGCCCCAGCCATGGTCAACCACTAGCTGAAGTCCGCTTTGAAATCTGAGCAATGGCAACAAAATCAAGCAAGTCCGCCCTTGGAAATGGCATAAAAATCTGTCCAATGGTGAACCAAAGGTTGAAGTCCGCCCATGACAAAGGTCTAATGGCAAACAGATGGGGCAAGTCCGCCCATGAAGAATGAAGGAAATGTCTAAGAAAATCTGGCAATGGTCAGGTCCAAGCTGAAGTCCGCCCTCAAGATAACTGTCTAATGGCAATAAAAACAGGGAAGTCCGCCTTAAGTTTTGGACAATGGCCAAGGATTTGATAAAGTCCGCCCTAGTCAAAAGGTCAAGTGGCAATAAAAACTATGAAGTCCGCCATGTGTATGGCCAACTCTTAAGCAAAGTCCGCCCTCCAAAATGGCAAGAAAGAGTATGAAGTCTGCCCAAGGCAAAAATGAGATAAAATTGGCTAAGGCATGGACAAAGACAAGTTAAAGTGGCCAGAGACAAGCTAAAGTCCGCCTTAGGGAAGAAGAAAATGCCTAAAGCAAAGAGTTAGATGGCAAACAAAGAAGGAAGGTCCGCCCTAAGCAAAGTTAAAATGGCCAAAGAACCAACAAAGTCCGCCCTAGCAAAGAAGTAAAGTGGCAACAAAATGTGTGAAGTCCGCCTAAGATGAAAGGAAAGAAAAATGGCTAAGGCATGGCCAAGGGAAAGTGAATAGCAAAGAAAATGTCAAAGTCCGCCATGTATTAAGAGTATAAAAAATTGAAATTTGCCTAAGTCCAAGCCTTTGGAAAGCTAAAATATACCTGGCACTTGAAGATTCGCCCAAGAGAACATAAAAAAAAAATCTTCGCCATGGCTAGGAAATTTAAGCAAATGGACAAAATAAAATTGGATTTGTCAAAGAATTTTGGACAAAAGACAAGTTATGGCTAGAAAAATATTGGACATGGCTAGGAAAAAGTTGGACGTGGCTAGGAAAGTATCAGACGAGAAATATTTTTTGGCCAAATAAAATTGGACATGGCCAAATATTTTTGAGAAATGATAAAAAAATCATGGACAAATAAATTGGATGATCAAGATTATGGCGAGAAAATTTGGAAAAATGGAAAATTTGCCTAAGGCATTGACAATGAAATTTTCGAAAATCGAACGGGTTGGAATGGACACATAAAATAATTATTTTAATTATTTTAATCTTTTATTTTCCAACACCAAAAAGGAGATAAGTCATGAAAATTTCGAAATTGGAAAGTGAGAAAAAGAGTTTTGTTGGACTGAGAATTAAATTAGAAACTTTCCCGGACGAAGTTGTTAAGGATAAAACTTGCCATCTTGAAACAAAGTGCAAGAATGAGTTCGGACTTGATTCAAAGGAAACTTTGCAAATATGCTAAAATGATCGACCCTCTCACTTCTATAAGTGATTTCGTTTTTCATTTGTGCAATCACTCAATTTTGAGAAGGAAAGTTGTGAGAGGAAAAGTGTTTAAGGCAAAAGGTTGAAAGATTTTGCAGCAAAGTGAAGGAAATAATCTGTTATCAGCTTGCATTGCAATCGTGATCACGTCTCCAAGAAGTCACAAGGCAGATTTGTTTGTCCATTTCATGTTAACATGAAGCTTCACCATTTATTTATTTTTCCAGCTTGTTATTTTTTCACGAAATCTAATTTGATTGCCAGCTGGAATGTTCTTTCAAACTGATTTTAATGTCGAATTCTTATTATCTCTGTCTTCCTTTTCTTGCAGATCTACTTTTCGAAGCATTCAAGATGAAATTTGCAAGCAAAGGTGTCCAAACTCAATCAAAGATCAAGTCCAAGTGGGAGCACGTTCTAGACACAGATCTTGGCCACGTTGATCTTGAAGACTTCCGAAAGAGAATGTATGGGACTGACGGACGTTTGCCAACACCAATCGCCATGAGGATGATGCGAAACGGAATCGTCCATGCAGCTGGATTTCCACCAGCAAAAGAATGTCTTGAGCTGATGGTAGAGTGCGCACTAGATTACAACGCACAAGACAGACAGATAGAAGCTCCTGACGGAAGGATCCTTGCATACTTGTCCGAGCCAGCAATCCAGGAGACTTTTGGCATTCCAGTGTACAACCGTACATCCTATCGCACCAAACAAGATGCACTCAAACTTTATCAAAGTCAGAAGGATCTATGTGCATCCAACATAAACAAGAATTGGTTATTAAAACCAAAGCCTACTGCAAGCAAGATGCCGAAAAAGTTGATCAGAACCCACTTCAAAGAGGAATATGGTGATATTGTTCTGCTACTTAACAGAATGGTAGGCAGTGCCCACGGTGCTCCTTTCGAAGAATGGATGTACTATTTTATTGACAAAATAATCACTAGAGTCAAAATGTTCAATTGGTCCAGGAATTACAGTAGCGGCACACCGAAAACGGTTAGTCGCTTGCGGTGTTACCACTTATGAAGCTCCTACATTTGTATATTCCCTTGCAGGAATGCAGTATACGGCTTAGCGCACAGGCGTAGTCGTAATGCGAGGGGTCAAAGTCTACATTTTGCCTACTCCGGCTGCGGTGAAGAAGTCCCACTTCAAAGTGAGCTCCACGATGCGGCGCGATGCTGCTCCGCCAGCTGCCGGTGCAGGAGCGCGCAGGCTCGCGCGGGGCAGAGCGCCAGCGATGGTCCGGTATGGATTACGGGTTCAATGTCCAATGTCAAAGTTCACCTACATCGGAATCCAAGGATTTTCCGGAAATCCTTATAGACTGCCTGTCTATCCGACTAACAGGATGGTATTGTTGGAAGTGCTAAGGCAACTAGAAACATATCAGAACATCCAAAGGCCTAAGCAGAAAGCTGCTGTCACCTTTCCGTTTTTCATCGGCAACATGGAGGAGTCATGCCCGACAGCACAAGCAGCAAAGGTTGCTCGACTGGAGATTCAGCAGTATCCATTCATCTCATACAAAGCCAGGAGCAACTTCGATCCGCTTCATCACATCAAGATCGTGGACGGAGAAAGATACAAGCATCGGGTTGACCTAGAGGACTTTTGGGCCAACGCAGCCGATGAATACGATGTGAGGAGAAGATTATGGTCAAGGTTGCCATTAAGCATGATAAGGGTGACGGAGCTCTTCAAAATACCTGACCAACTGCAAGACGATGGAATATATGTGCAGCCAGGCTTCAAGGAAAATGAGCCGCTTCCACCTATGAAATGGTTCGAACCTGAGATGGGTGATCTAGCCACCTTGATGTGCCCTGTTTTCAAATACTCCCAGTGGTGGATAGATCGTCAAGTAGAAGTGTTAAAACAGAGAAAGGTGCAATTTACCTATGAGTTGATGGGAGACACTGAGTCATGTTCTTCGAACGCCAGTGCATCTCAGGCAGGTGGACAAGCAAATGCTGCCAACTCCAAGAAGAGGAAAGAAGCCGATAAATCTGCAATTCAAGACAAAGGTAAAGAGATAGATGAGGGCCCTTCACGGAAGAAACATAAGTCTAAACCCCTCCAGTCGGCTACTTCCCGGAACATAGAGGAGATGCTTGCCTTAGATAGAGAATCCTTGGAAAATGCCATGATCCCGTCTCCAGTTGAAAATGTAGAGCCAATTCAAATAGAAGATGATGATCAACCCTCTCCAGCAAGCACAGAGATTTTGGAATCGGGTAACGACACAGACATCGAGGATGGAGAATTTGAGGAAGGAATGATTTCCGCCCTCAAAGGCATTCAAGAGGACCCATCCGTCCAGGAGATCCATGATATGCCGTTAGTCCACGAAATTCAAAGTATGCCGGAAATTCAGGAAGAGCATGAAATGCAGGACATGCAGGACGTCCAAAATCAAGAGGACATGATTGAACAGCCAACAGTACCAGAGTGGCTGAGGGAAAGATTGAAAAGAAAAGCGCCAGTGAAGGTCCCGGAGGAGGACAATGACACAGATTTTCTGGCCAGATTAGAGCAAACCGCCCCAAGGAAGAAGGCCAAGAAGTTCTCAACCATTCAGAGGGATGAAGCTGGAAATCGCACGGTGCAAATTGCAATGCCTACGGCTGACAAGTTTCAAGACGAGATTGCTCCTGAGGAATATGCTATCACAACTGTCGACATAGGTCCAGCAACAAAAGAGCAGGAAGTCGAAGACTTGGATAATTCTGTGGCCACCATCAAGGCCAGATTAGAAAAAGAAGTTGCCAAGAAAAAGGAGTACAAGAAAGAAAGAGATTCAGCGTCTAAAGACTACATCCGGCTGACCAAACCACTATGAAGGTGAACAAAATTGTGCTTACCTCAAGCGCTTCCGCAGGGGAGCAGGATGCTAATTTGAAGAAGAGTT
Organism: Sequoia sempervirens; assembly: GCA_007258455.2. Lineage (NCBI taxonomy): Eukaryota > Viridiplantae > Streptophyta > Pinopsida > Cupressales > Cupressaceae > Sequoia > Sequoia sempervirens. The sequence goes on from VDFB02094397.1 coordinate 21,895, forward strand.
AATACTTGTGTGAAGGTAGGCTAAAAGGTGGATGGTTGCAAGAAAAAGGCGTTAGTGTTAGCAAGAAAGGTGAAACATAGAAGAAGCCGTAAAACGGAGCTTCCTTCATACTTTCAGGTTGCAGATCTTGCGAGTCATGGTGATCCTGAGGATGGGCGGGGGATCATCCAGCCACATCCAGAGGCCCGAAGAACAGAACACTAGAAAGCAAAGATTGTCCAGAGACAAAGTTATATGAGGCTAGATGACTTAGAGAAAACTATGGATGGTACTATGCCTTAATCTCAAGGAAAGGAGTCCTCGAAAAGGTGAAGCAGGATGGTGGTAGAATTGAAGAACAAGTAAAAGAAATTCAAAGTAAAATCTATGAGATGGCTGCAGATATGCTAGACAAGGAGATTGTCCGAAGGAAGCACTTGCGGTCAAGGATTCTGAAGGAGCAAATACAGAAAGTTTTCTCCACCACCGGGCCAATTATGAAGGAAGGCTTCACCAAAGTGTTCGAATTCATGGCCATCAGAAGCTCCTTCTTGTTGCAAGAGCCAATATGGGCGAATGTGTTTGCAGAGTGTGCCGGGAACTTGGATTTGCTGGAGTACAACATTAGCGTGCTGCCCGACATTGCTATGGAGGAGGTCGACCTGATAGTGTCCAGGTTCGCCGAACGGGAGGCTGCACAAGTGTATAAGGATGACACTCCAGTTGTCTAGTGTTCTCTTCAGTTAACTGATTGTGGTTTTGGAAACCCTAATTAGGGTTTAGTTCCATTTAATCTTTGCCATTGATCTTGAATCAATCTCGGCCGTTCTTTGTAATTTGAAAAACTATATAAACCCCCCTCCTCACTCTCTCATTCTCATTAGAAATTGATTAGAAATTAGAGAATCAGATAAGGCTTAGAAGTTAGAGTTAGAGCAGATTTGAGATAGATTGTAGAAATAAAGAGTTGTATGAGATTGTTGTGAAAACACTACTTTAATAATGAAGTTCAAATGCATGAGGTGCCTTGAATACTTGATTGTTGAATAGTTGCATGGTCGCATATTTTCTTTCTCTCTTAGTAGATTTGAATTAAAATGTATGTTAGAAGAATGATTGATTGATAACGGAGATTAGTGGAACCGAGCTCATACTTTCTTTGGGTGGATGATTTCACTCAATGTGCAAAGTTAGACTGAGCTTTACTGTGGACGCTTAACTTCAGTTTTAAATTGTTGTTGTTCGATCTGATGGCAATTATTTATCACGTGAAAATCACAAGCACATTCCTAGAAGATTGCACTTGCTCTGCGTAGTTGTCGTTGAACGTGGCGAAACAGAGTATGGTTTATTTGGTTTCACTTAGTCTTCGTCTTCTCTTGAGTTCTTAGGAGTAGTATAGAGTCTCTAAACCCTAAATCTTCACTTTTTTTATAAAATCAAAAAAATCCAAAATGGTACTGCATTTATGTCTCTCTTTTTTCGAATAACTTGCAAAATCTTACTTGTGCCCACAGCAAATCACATCTATACCACAGAGCCTATCCGCGTTCATCTTAAACATTGGAATTACCCTATGACCTCACTTGCAATCTTAGCATAGGAAGTAGTTTTTCAAGAGAGAATAGAGCGTCTGTGACACTTTGTTCTAAAATGTTTAGTGTGTCATAAAACACGCAACAACAGGGCACAACATGAAAATAGCTAGGGCACAAGTGGGATGTAACATATCCTTCCTTTTGTGAATCACCGTCCTCGATGATTTAGAGTATCATATAAGTAACAAAAGTTTTCATTGTTTGTCCAAACATAATGAAATAAGTTCAACTATTATAAACATTAAATAGATGAGGAAATTTCTGATGCATTTCATTGAAGTCTTCCCAGGTAGCACTATCTTTTGAGTACTGGTCCCACTGGACCTTACACTGGGTAACTTCTCTATTACGTAAGCGATGCTTATGTACCTCAAGCACCTTGATTGGTTTGATCATGACTACCCTTGGGTCCTATACCTATAAGGAATTCCAATCAATTAAATGTGCAAAATCAGATACATACTTTTAAAG
>VDFB02094398.1:0-20963 GCA_007258455.2 Sequoia sempervirens
GAGAGTTTGTTCGCAAAAGCTTCCAAATGTGAATTTGGAATGGTGGAGTTATTGTACCTTGGCCACATAATTAGTGCTGAGGGAGTAAAGGTGGATCCGGAAAAGATCAAAGCAGTGGTTGATTGGCCACCACCTGAAAATTTGACTCAGTTGAAAGGTTTTCTGGGTCTCTGTGGTTTCTATCGGAGGTTCGTTAAGGGGTATTCTCAGAATGCTGCTCCCCTTACTGATCTCACCAAAAAGGGAGCCTTTATTTGGTCAGAAAAGGCTCAACTTGTTTTTGACAAATTCAAAGGGATCATGAGTTCATGTCCGGTTTTGGCTATCCCAGATTTCTCCAAGCCATTCGAGCTGCAGTGTGATGCATCAGGTGAAGGAGTTGGGGCTGTCCTGATGCAAGACAAACACCCTATCGTGTTTGAGAGCAGAAAGTTAAGGGGTGTTGAAAGAACATATTCAATCTATGACAAAGAAATGCTTGCCATTATGCACGCATTAGCCAAGTTCAGGCAGTACTTGGTGGGGAACAAGTTCGTGGTTAAGACAGACCACAATAGCCTCAAGCATTTCATGCACCAGAAAGATTTAAATGAGAGGCAACAGAAATGGGTGAGTAAGCTTCAAGCTTACGACTTTGACATTGAATATGTCAAAGGGAAAAATAATGTCGTGGCCGATGCTCTCTCCAGAAGGCCTCATCTGGCTCATTGTGTGAGTTTACCACCAGTGGAGGCATGTTGCTTGTTGATTATGGTAGTTTGCAACCAGCATTACGGTACTCCATGAAAGGTACCAAGAGTGGATTAAAGTTGATCGATTATAAAGGAAGAATCTTTCTGAGTGGCTGATTCACAAAGCTCAAAGAAGAAGATTCTTTTGGTTCATCACATTCAGGTTACTGGTCGCAAAGTTTCAGACCTAGGCCAGTCAGAAAGATTTTTTCTTGAAGGTTTGAAGAGGAGGTTCAGCGCTACATTGAGAGTCTTGTTTTGTCAAACAAATAAAAATGAACATACATTGCGGCCAGTTATTGCAACCACTTCCAATTCCCAATCCAAAATGGGAAAGCATTTCAATGGTTTCATCCTTGGATTACCCAAGGCCCAAAGGGAAGTTGCATTAAGTGGTGAGTTATTGAATTAACCAAATTTGCTCATTTCTTTGCCATTACCGTACTTTTTCTGCAGCTCAAGTTGCAGATTTGTTTTTTCAAGAAGTGTTTAGGCTTCATGGGTTGCCAAAGAATATTGTCAGTGATAGGGACAGCAAGTTCCTAAGTACCTTTTGGCAGGAAGTTTTCAGAATGAGTGGTACTGTGCTTACTCCAAGCACGAGTTATCACCCTCAAACTGATGGGCAAACAGAAGTGGTGAATAAGTGGTTGGAAGGCTACTTGAGGAATTATGTGTCCGAACAGCAGAAGGCTTGGGTTAAGTGGCTGCATATAGGCGAGTACTGCTACAACTCTACCTTCCATATGTCAATCAAAATGTCTCCTTTCTTGGCACTTTATGGATATGAAGCACCCAGCTTTGCAGATTTGGTGTTTGGTGACAGCAAAGCACCATTAGCCAAGGATTTGTTGCAGCATAGTCAAGACATAATGAGATCCTTGAAGGATAATTTGCAGATTGCAAAAAATCAGCAGAAGTTATATGCTGATCAGAGGCGGGTAGAGCGTTCTTTTGAGGTTGGGGATATGGTCTATCTCCGTTTACAACCTTATAGACAGTCTACTCTCAAGAAGAGTGGAGCTGAGAAGCTCAAACCTCGCTTCTATGGGCCATTTAGGGTCATCAGAAAAGTTGGGGCAGTAGCTTATGAATTAGAGCTACCATCAGATAGCAGAGTACATAACGTCTTCCACGTGTCTCGCCTTAAGAAGGCACTTGGACACAATGTGGTTGCTTCTTCACAGTTGCCACCATTGGATGAAGAAGGACAGTTGGTTCTAGTTCCCGAGGAGATACTTGATGTCAGAGAACGTTCCTTGAGGAATAGAACTATCAGAGAATGTTTGGTAAAATGGAAGAATCTGCCTATGGAGGATGTCACTTGGGAAAGTGATGAAATGCGGCATCCTAGTTTCGTGCTTGGACAAACAATCTTGGGAAGGTGGTATGTCCCCTTCTCAAACGACATTACAGGTGTGGATTGGCCTTCGTTGGGAACCCGAGGCTGGTGGAAGTTAAAATTAGGGTTTCTAATTTTTGGGGGAGTCATTATTCTTTCGGAGATGGTGGATTGATGGTAGTTCTTTACGGGTTTCAGAGAGCTTAGCGGTGGTATGTTAGTCATTAGGGGCACTTTTGGAATTTACTATTTTTAGTAAATTCTATTTTTAGCGGCTTTCGGATGAGTTACTTTCGGTTGACTTCACCTTGATGGAGTGAGTTGTTTTCCGGTTTGACCGGTGCCTTCTTGTGAAAAGGATAAGTTAAGTCATTTAATTAAAAAAAAGTCACGTTTTAATTATTATAATTAAACGTTGACCCTTGGCTTAGACTTAATGACTTAATGTTGTTTTTAAAAGGTGGGTCTTTGAGGGTGGCGCCCTCATTGAGAAATGATTTAATATTTCCTAAGTCAAAACAATGGTTTGAGGGGCGCATATTTCAAAGGATGATATTTAATTAAAATGTCAATTCTAAAGCCTTGAAGAGAAAGTACGCCCTCTTGAGGAGATGAAGGTTTTGACCTAAAAGCAGATTTTAGGGTTTCGTGAAGTCAAGCGGAAATTATAAAAAGGAGTCTTGTGCATCATTTTGGGCATCTTTGGAAAATATACTGTTATGCTGCCGGATTGGCTCTGGAATCGCTTCGAGGAATGAAGGCCTCCTAGCATTGGGCATCACTTCGTGTTTGAAAGACATCATCAAGTGGTGAATTCAGTCTATGTGTGAGTGCATTTTAGTTCATACATCTTGTGTTCAGTTTGCATTGATAATCTGTTTTAGCATTTTAGTATTTCAGCCTTTGTCATCATTTAATACAGCAGATCTACGTTTTTGTTTGTAACTCAAAAAATACAAAAATATTGTTTGTGGGTATTGCATTTATATCACTGTCTTGGGAAGGCGATCTTTTGTCTCAAAAATCAGAATTTAATATGGAGAATCCAATTTTTAATGTCAAGTCGAGTTCTTTCAGCTAGGCCGTACTTTTCATAGCATTGGGATTTGTGCATTTAATTAATGGTTGCATTTCGGGTCTGGGTTAAGCATCTAGTTTGGGCGCCTTGGTCATATTAGTCACTTGCATCTGATTTTAGGCAATTTGAGAGGATTATAAGAGAGGTATGAGCAATTGTATCAATTCTTAGTATGCTGGTTTTGCTGGTAGAAAGGCAGATTTGAGAGAAATAGGAAAACAGAAAGATCAGATCCAATCTTTGTAATGTTTTGATGTGGCTTCTTGAATTCAGCCAAGAGATATCCATTGGTATTGTAAAGATTCAAATTTCTTAGTTCTAACATCTTGGCAGGCTTGTGAAGTCAAAATTGTAAACTGACCAGTAGTACTGGCAGTCATTCTTGCTTGTTTAAATCTGGTTGTAATTCTAAATCTCAATCAAGTTATTGTAATAGTGAGAACTCCGCCCTATGGTAGCTACTGCCTACTCTGGGTAGCAAGCACATTCTGGGTGTCGAGTAGTTTCATTTCTCAGCATTTATCTTTCAGCATTTGTTTTGTATTCACTCCGTCATATGGTCGCCCCTCACTCCGCATTGGATTGGGTAGCACATACTTGACGTTGAGTTCCTTTCTGTAATTAGAATAGAAGACCCTCTGACCAATGCTCACCTTCAGCGGTGCCATTCTAGTTAGAGTTACAGTTTAAGCAGTCTCATTTAGATCCTCTGACCAATGCTCGCCATCATCGGCGCCATTCTGGTTAGAGTTGTTTTCTTGCACGTTTTGGTTTTCTCATCTAACCTTAACGGGTGCATTGCTTGTAATTTGTTAATTGAAAAAACAAAAAAATTGGCTCCGGTGCTCAATTGATGGTATCAGTGCGCATCTTTTGCCATCTTTTAATGAAATGAAGCCTTCTATAGTGGCCAGGAAACGAGAGAGGTATTTGGCAAGAGTATACAAAGAGGACTCTGATTCGGTTTCCTGGGTTAGTATCAACCTCGAAGGTCAAAAGCGACTGGCGGAGATTTTTTGAGGGCTGGTGGGGCAGCTACAAGAAGCGAAATGGGGATAAGAAATGAAAGGATTCTTGGTGGCGGTGAAAGAAGTTCTGGCAACAGAGATGACAGTGGAAAAGGAAGAGAGAGATCTACGAGTCCCGGGAAGGAGTTTGGGAAAAAGATGGATGCCTTGATGGACATGGTATCTCTCATGATGGGGAGAATGGGGCAGAATACTGTTCCACAGAACAACTTAGGCCACAGAGGGGAGCATAGTGCTTCCAACCAGCATGATGAGCATACAGCCCGGACAGTGTCAAACAACACTTACATCTCTTCCAGACCATTCAAGCCCACTTTTTTAGTTCCTGTAGTCAATCAGCCCGAACCTGAAGAGAATGCTTCATGGGTGGAGCAGTTGAGGGTTGGCCGTACTGAGTATGACTCTCTACCTGTTGACATCAGGATGGATATGTCCTTCAATGATTTCATGGATCATAAGAGGAAGAACAGAGGGCAAGGAAGGAACTTTGATCAAAGGAGACCATCAAATCAAGGAGACTTGTACCAAGCTGTCAACAAAGTTATGCTTCCTCATTTTGATGGGAGTGATACAAGTTCAGCCCGAGCTTGGATTCAAAAGCTGGATAATTATCTAGCTCTCAGACCAATGGCGGAAGAAGAAGCGATCAAGTTCGCTATGCTACACCTTGATGGGGTGGCGCACGAGTGGTGGTACCATGGCCTCGTCACTCTAGGCCATCGGTCTATCACAACATATGATGAGTTCACCACTAGGCTCATCGAAAGGTTTGAGAAAAAAGATCCTGAGATCCATTTCAGAGAGCTTGCTCAATTGAGACAGTATGGCACAGTTGAAGCCTACATCGCAGAGTTTCAGAGACTCTCAGTCATGGTGACTGGAATCACGGAAAGGAGATTGGTGATTCTTTTTAGTGAAGGGTTGACAGAACCCCTCAAAGGCTGGATTAAAGCCTTTGATCCTCCAACACTGCAAGAGGCCATGAAAAAGGCAAGAAACATGGAGTGGGCTGCTCCTAAGGCAAAATTTCAGTCAAACTCCCTTTTTCAGAAAAGGGATAAAGGAAAAAGGCCTCAGCATAAAAATCATTTGAGACCTCAGAACAAGGAGTTCAAGAATCACAATCCCCATGTCACCAGGTTGGATCAAGAAACCCTGAATGAACTCAGAAGAAAAGGGTTGTGTTTTCGGTGGCAGGAAAAATGGTCTCAAGACCATGTTTGCCCTAAAGGGGTCAAGTTCAATCAGATTGAGTACTATTCTGCTGGGGAAAGTAGTTCTGATTTTTCCGACCAGCAATCTGATTTTGAAGGAAATGAAGAAGATAGAGCTCCAGAAGAATCCGGAGATGAGAAGGGAAGTGGTGGAGTTTTAGCTCAACTCTCCAGTTTTCAAAGAAATGAATCTTTTAAGGTTCGTGGGATGGTCAAAGGGCAGCGAATCGTTGCTTTGATCGATACTGGAGCAACTCATAACTTCATTGATGAAGTTGTGGTAGCCAAGAAGGGGCTGCAAACAGAGGAGTTCGAAGGATTCAAGGTCATGGTTGCCGATGGATTTCATATTACTTGCACCAAGAAAATATCTAACATGACCATGCAGTTGGGCAACTACGAAGTCAGGGATGACTTCTATGTAGTTCATATTGGGGATACTGATGCTGTTCTAGGCATTCAATGGCTGCGATCTCTTGGAGAGATCTTTTTGAATCTGCAGACTATGGAGTTGAAGTTCCAATCAGATGGGAAGAAGATAGTTTTGAGAGGCATGTCCAATGGGGGTCCTCGAGTAGTGTCATTCAAAAGAATGGCAAAGCTGATCCGTCACGATCAAGCTGAGTGGGTTGCCGAATGCATGATACTTCCTACTAGTCCTGTTGAGACTAAGCATGACCAACCTCCTGATATCCAGTCACTACTCACGAAGAAGAGCAAAGTCTTCGCAGATTTGCCTCCTGGACCACCTCCTGAACGGGGTTCAGAACACATCATAGAGCTCAAAGAAGGAGCCAAACCGGTGATCACAACTCCATATCGGTATCCGAAGAGGCAAAAGGATGAGATCGAGAAGAATATTCGAGAACTTTTGGAGATGGGTTTCATACGCCCAAGCAAGAGCCCATTTGCTTCTGCAGTGGTTCTTGTGAAAAAGAAGGATGGTACCATGCGCATGTGCGTGGACTATCGTGCTTTAAACCAAAGCACCATCAAAAATAGATACCCCATTCCCAGGATAGATGAGCTCATTGATGAGCTACATGGGGCTAAGTTCTTTTCGAAGATAGATCTAAGATCGGGTTACCATCAGATACGAATGAGGGGATCAGATGTGGAAAAAACAGCCTTCAGATGTCACTATGGCCATTTTTAATTCTTAGTCATGCCATTTGGGTTGACTAATGCTCGGCTTACCTTTCAGTCTTGCATGAACCGTGTGTTTCAGAATCAGTTGAGGCGGTTTGTGCTGATATTTTTTGACGACATTCTGATCTATAGCAAGACTTGGGAAGATCACCTCAAGCACTTGGAGGAAGTGCTTAGTATCATGGAATCTGAGAGTTTGTTCGCAAAAGCTTCCAAATGCGAATTTGGAATGGTGGAGTTACTGTACCTTGGCCACGTAATCAGTGCTGAGGGAGTAAAGGTGGATCCGGAGAAGATGAAAAGCGTTGGTTGATTTGTACCACCACAAAATTTGACTTCGGTTGAAGGTTTTCTGGGATATACGTGGTTTCTATCGGAGTTAGTTAAAGGGGTATTCTCGAATGCTGCTCCCCTTCTTGATCTCACCAAAAGGAGCCTTTATTTGGTGGAAAAGGCTCAACTTGTTTTTGACAAATTCAAAGGGATCATGAGTTCATGTCTGGTTTTGGCTATCCCAGATTTCTCCAAGCCATTCGAGCTGCAGTGTGATGCATCAGGTGAAGGAGTTGGGGCTGTCCTGATGCAAGACAAACACCCTATCGTGTTTGAGAGCAGAAAGTTACGGGGTGTTGAAAGGACATATTCAATCTATGACAAAGAAATGCTTGCCATTATGCATGCATTAGCCAAGTTCAGGCAGTACTTGGTGGGGAACAAGTTCGTGGTTAAGACAGACCACAATAGCCTCAAGCATTTCATGCACCAGAAAGATCTAAATGAGAGGCAACAGAAATGGGTGAGTAAGCTTCAAGCTTATGACTTTGACATTGAATATGTCAAAGGGAAAAATAATGTCGTGGTCGATGCTCTCTCCAAAAGGCCTCATCTTAGCTCATTGTGTGAGCTTACTGCAGATTGGAGAGACATGTTGCTTGCTGATTATGCCAAAAATCAGTTTGCAACCAGCATTCTGGAAGGTACTTTCCATGATGAAAGGTACCAGGTGGTTGAGGGATTGATCCAGTATAAGGGAAGAATCTTTCTAGTGGCTGATTCTAAGCTCAAGAAGAAGATTCTTTTGAATTTTCATGACATTCCAGTTGCTGGTCACCAAGGTTTTTTTAAGACCTATAGGCAGATCCGAGAAAGGTTTTCTTGGAAAGGTTTGAAGAGGGAGGTTCAACGCTACATTCAGGAATGTCCTGTTTGTCAAGCAAATAAAAATGAGCATACATTGCCAGCCGGTTTGCTGCAACCACTTCCAATTCCCAATCAAAAATGGGAAAGCATTTCAATGGATTTCATCACTGGGTTGCCCAAGGCCCTAGGAAAGGATTGCATTTACGTGGTAGTTGACAGATTAACCAAGTTTGCTCATTTCTTTGCCATTACCAGCACTTTTTCTGCAGCCCAAGTTGCAGATTTGTTTTTTCGAGAAGTGTTTAGGCTTCATGGGTTGCCAAAGAATATTGTAAGTGATAGGGACAGCAAGTTCCTAAGTACTTTCTGGCAGGAAGTTTTCAAAATGAGTGGTACTGTGCTCACTCCAAGCACGAGTTATCACCCTCAAACTGATGGGCAAACAGAAGTGGTGAACAAGTGGTTGGAAGGCTACTTGAGAAATTATGTGTCCGAACAGCAGAAAGCTTGGGCTAAGTGGCTGCATATAGGCGAGTATTGCTACAACTCTACCTTCCATATGTCAATCAAAATGTCTCCTTTCTTGGCACTTTATGGGTATGAAGCACCCAGCTTTGCAGATTTGGTGTTTGGTGACAGCAAAGCACCATTAGCCAAGGATTTGTTGCAGCATAGTCAGGACATAATGAGATCCTTGAAGGATAATTTGCAGATTGCATAAAATCAGCAGAAGTTGTATGCTGATCAGAAGCGTGTAGAGCGTTCTTTTGAGGTTGGGAATATGGTCTATCTCCGTTTACAACCTTATAGACAGTCAACTCTCAAGAAGAGTGGAGCTGAGAAGCTCAAACCTCGCTTCTATGGACCATTTAGGGTCATCAGAAAAGTTGGGGCAGTAGCTTATGAATTAGAGCTACCATCAAATAGCAGAGTACATAACGTCTTCCACGTGTCTCGCCTTAAGAAGGCACTTGGACACAATGTAATTGCTTCTTCACAGTTGCCACCATTGGATGAAGAAGGACAGTTGGTTCTGGATCCCGAGGAGATACTTGATATCAGAGAACGTTCCTTGAGGAATAGAACTTTCAGAGAATGTTTGGTAAAGTGGAAGAACCTGCCTATGGAGGATGCAACTTGGGAAAGTGATGAAATATTGCAGCATCCTAGTTTGCGATTGCTTGAGGACAAGCAATCTTGGGGAGGGCGGACTGTAATGTCCCCTTTTCAAACCCTCGACATTACTTCAAAGGACTGCTGGCCTTTCGCTAAAACCCGGCTAGTCGGAAGTTAAAATTAGGGTTTCCTAATTTTGAGGGGGTCATTGCTCAGAGATGGTGGATTCAATGGCGGATTCTTTCTGGGTTTCCAGAGAGCTTCGCAGTGGTATGTTCGTCTCAGCATTCAGAGCACTTTTTGGAATTTACTATTTTTAGTAAATTATATTTTTGGCAGCTTTCCAGATGAGTTCTGCTCGGTTGACTTCCTGCTTCAGTGGGTCAGTTGTTTTGCTCAGTTTTGACTTCAGTGCCTTTGCAAAAGGATAAGTTAAGTCATTTAATTCAATAAGTCACGTTTTAATTATTATAATTAAACGTTGACCCTTGGCTTAGACTTAATGACTTAATGTTGTTTTTAAAAGGTGGGTCTTTGAGGGTGGTGCCCTCATTGAGAAATGATTTAATATTTCCTAAGTCAAAACAATGGTTTGAGGGGCGCATATTTCAAAGGATGATATTTAATTAAAATGTCAATTCTAAAGCCTTGAAGAGAAAGTACGCCCTCTTGAGGAGATGAAGGTTTTGACCTAAAAGCAGATTTTAGGGTTTCGTGAAGTCAAGCGGAAATTATAAAAAGGAGTCTTGTGCATCATTTTGGGCATCTTTGGAAAATATACTGTTATGCTGCCGGATTGGCTCTGGAATCGCTTCGAGGAATGAAGGCCTCCTAGCATTGGGCATCACTTCGTGTTTGAAAGACATCATCAAGTGGTGAATTCAGTCTATGTGTGAGTGCATTTTAGTTCATACATCTTGTGTTTAGTTTGCATTGATAATTTGTTTTAGCATTTTAGTATTTCAGCCTTTGTCATCATTTAATACAGCAGTTCTTCGTTTTTGTTTGTAACTCAAAAAATACAAAAATATTGTTTGTGGGTATTGCATTTATATCACTGTCTTGGGAAGGCGATCTTTTGTCTCAAAAATCAGAATTTAATATGGAGAATCCAATTTTTAATGTCAAGTCGAGTTCTTTCAGCTAGGCCGTACTTTTCATAGCATTGGGATTTGTGCATTTAATTAATGGTTGCATTTCGGGTCTGGGTTAAGCATCTAGTTTGGGCGCCTTGGTCATATTAGTCACTTGCATCTGATTTTAGGCAATTTGAGAGGATTATAAGAGAGGTATGAGCAATTGTATCAATTCTTAGTATGCTGGTTTTGCTGGTAGAAAGGCAGATTTGAGAGAAATAGGAAAACAGAAAGATCAGATCCAATTTTTGTAATGTTTTGATGTGGCTTCTTGAATTCAGCCAAGAGATATCCATTGGTATCGTAAAGATTCATATTTCTTAGCTCTAACATCTTGGCAGGCTTGTGAAGTCAAAATTGTAAACTGACCAGTAGTACTGGCAGTCATTCTTGCTTGTTTAAATCTGGTTGTAATTCTAAATCTCAATCAAGTTATTGTAATAGTGAGAACTCCGCCCTATGGTAGCTACTGCCTACTCTGGGTAGCAAGCACATTCTGGGTGTCGAGTAGTTTCTTTCTCAGCATTTATCTTTCAGCATTTGTTTTGTATTCACTCCGTCATATGGTCGCCCCTCACTCCGCATTGGATTGGGTAGCACATACTTGACGTTGAGTTCCTTTCTGTAATTAGAATAGAAGACCCTCTGACCAATGCTCACCTTCAGCGGTGCCATTCTGGTTAGAGTTACAGTTTAAGCAGTCTCATTTAGATCCTCTGACCAATGCTCACCATCATCGGCGCCATTCTGGTTAGAGTTGTTTTCTTGCACGTTTTGGTTTTCTCATCTAACCTTAACGGGTGCATTGCTTGTAATTTGTTAATTGAAAAAACAAAAAAAAATTGGCTCGGTATATTTCAGCAAGGGAATGGATTAAAGGGATTGGAAGAGGGAGATATGTGGGATAATGGATGGGATGTTGGAATGTTTAGGGATGGAATTATGGTGTAGGTGTGTGATGGGGTAATGTTTTTAGGACCAACATTGGCACATATGATGGTGGATGTGAAAGGATAGGAGGATTAAGGGATGGAGAATGTGGGGATAATGGAGGAGATGGGATAGTAAATTTTGGGATATAAGGACCTAAAATAGATTTAGGAGATGGAGGGTGTGTATGATTAGCTTTTGGATTAGCAACTTTGGATGTTGTTATAGATTTTTCATTTGAAGGCATTGCATCTTTTTTCTTTGGGATCCACATGGTTTTGATTTTTGCTTTGGTGGGTGGTCGTGGCCTATGGGTTTGATTTGGATTTTGGATTTTATTTTTATTTTCTTCACCATGTCTTGTTAAGGGGACATGAGGAGCTTTAGATTCATGTGGATGTTTAGATTTATGCATTTTTACTTTGGCATCCAAAGAGCTTTAATAGCAATGAGATGGGTAATGATGAGATGGATGATGTGGAGAGGGTATGAATGGAGTGATGAAGGTAGGATTTTTGGGATGATATGTGGATGGAGGTGTAGGTATGTGCCTTTTCTGATCTTGATTAGGGGATATGAGAGTGGCATGTTTATGATGGGTGATATGGATAGGTGATGGATGGATAAAAGGATAAATAGGATGAGATGGAGGAGGTGATTTTGGGATATAAGGACCCAAAATGGACTTAGTACATGGAGAATGTGTGATGGTGGATGGAGGGACATAAGGAACCAAAATGTATTTGGAGGATGAAGGAGGAATATGGATGGTTGTTTTGAGGTAATATGATGGAGGGGGGGATGGCAGTAAATGATCTAGTTGAGTGATGGGAGGAGCCTCATATTCTTTTAGAAGAGGATCATTGAGGATGTAGGGAGGTCTTACCAACTTTTTCAGATTGTGATTCATGAGAGGTATATCCAAGACCTCATGTACAAGGGTGTTCTTTGACCTGGATGGGCTCTAAAATACCTCACTCGTGAAGGCCTAAACATTTTCCTTGATAATTCATGCTCTTGAGCATTCAATCTATGGTAGGATGCTTGTGATTTTGGAAGAATGATGTGAGCCCATTATTAGGTGGAGAAGGATGGGTGGTGTGTATGCTTTGTTTTACTTCTACAAGAAAACCACCATGGATGAGTGTAATGGTATCAAGGTGATATAAAAGTGGTGTTGGGATGACAGAGTTAGGGGGTGATGGAGGATCATGAGATGGAGATGATGGGATGACAACACCTATATTTGGAGGAGTGCGTCATAAGGGATCAGGAGAGGGATTAGGTGATATAATAGGATCTAGATTTGTGGCAATGGGTGATAAGGGCTCATGTGATGGAGTGATTGGATCTTGAGTGACAAGGGGATCATGGGATGGAATGGATGGGGGATTATGATCTTAAGTTGGAGTATATAGGATAGCAGGATCTTGATGTGGAGGAGGGGATATGTTTGTATGCTTTGGATCAAGCTCTCAGCATGACTCATCTTGTGTGGGTGGCATGATGATGGAGGAATGTTGGATGGACTCCTCAAGTGGAGGAGATGGAAGGTTGGAGGATCCTTGAAGTTCATGGATGTGGATTCCAGTGATACTAGGAGCGGGAGGAGTGGGTTGGATTTGGGTGTCTTCAATGGATTGGGTGGATCTAGGAGTATAAGATGGGGATTCAATGGATTCAGTGGGTTTGATGGTTTCAATAGTCTGAGTGGTGCTAGGGGTGGTAATAGTAATGATAGGTGTGGGATGGAGAAGGGTCTCATCACTAGGGACTGTAGATGGAGGAGTGGGGTAGCAAGGTTCCATGACTTCAAGATGTGGAGTTAGGGATGTATGCTTTGTCATAAGTCCTTGGATGACATCTGGAATGAGGTTCTTGCTTATTGTAGGCTTATATGGTGTGGTGGGAGTAGATGAAGGATTATGAATGGGTGGAGGACTAGGATTATGGACTGGTGGATGAGGATTAGATAGAGGAATGGGATTGGAGGGAGGAATAAGAGTAGGTGGAGGATTAGGACATGATGGATTGGAAGATGGAGTGACATAGGAGGATATGGATGGTGGATTAGGACAAGAGGAAATGGATGGTGGATTAGGACAAGAGGATGTGGGTGGTGGATTGTGGTAGGAGTATTGGGATAGTAGATTAGGATGGGAAGATTGGGATGGTGGATTAGGATAGAAGGACGTGGATGGTGGATTAGGACAAGAGGATGTCGGTGGTGGATTATAGTAAGAGTATTGGGATAGTAGATTAGGATGGGAAGATTGGGATGTTGATTAGGATAGGAGGACGTGGATGGTGGATTGGGACAAGAGGATGTGGGTGGTGGATTGTAGTAGAGGTATTGGGATAATAGATTAGGATGGGAAGATTGGGATGGTGAATTAGGATAAGAGGACATGGATGGTGGATTAGGATAAGAGGATGTGGGTGGTGGATTGTAATAGGAGTACTGGTATAGTAGATTAGGATGGGAATATTGGGATGGTGGATTAGGATAGGAATATTGGGATGCTGGATTGGGATAGGAATATTGGGATACTGGATTGGGATAAGAGGATGTGGATGGTGGATTGTAGTAAGGGTATTGGGATAATAAATTAGGATGGGAAGATTGGGATGGTGGACTAGGATAGGAGGACATGAATGGTGGATTAGGACAAGACATAGATGAAGGATAGGATGAACATGTGTTATGGTCAAGGTTGTTGATGTCACAACTTGCATCATTCAGTCAATTAATTATCAAACTAGGTGTTTCTCAGAGCTATATGTGATAAGGATGGTTGTCACAAATTTTTGGGGTGTTTTGCACTGTAAACAATAGCTTTGAGTTTTAGTTTGGCTCCTTCAAGAGATTTCAGAAGCTCTCAGGAGCTGAACTTCAATGACTAATTCCTAACGATTAATTCTATCTTATTTCCTAATTTAAAGTTCTTTCAACTCATTTCTTACTTCACTTGACTTGATTGAGACTGATTCATGGAAAAGACTAACTTTCACCTTAATTCTTAATCTAGAATTTGAAATCCAAATTTAATTCTATTTTACTTCAAAAGAAAACTATCTTAAGATTTGTTGGAAAATATATGCTATTTTAAAGAAAAGAAATAAATTACAAGGAAATGATGATTAATCTAGAAAGCATAAATACTAATTTCCATGAATAGATTCCAAACAAGTTTCAGTCTCATCTTTCCATAAGTTTCCATCATTGCTTCTATTTAAACTCAACAGATAATTACCAAACTTAATTCCTACCAACAACATCTAAATCTTGATTAACTTAATAAAATTTATAACGAATCTATAAATTATTCTAACTATGATGAACTTAACTTAAGAGTGATTAAACACAATTGCTGAAAATGATTCAAATAAAATTAACATTCTAGATTTAACATCCAATGAATAAAAATAAAATAAACTCAGAGAAATATCACACAAGGTCAATTCCTTTGGTTGAGTGGGCTCTACTCTTCCTTTGGTGAGACCTCTAACATAATGATTCGAGTTAACTTCTTATTTTCATTCAATTTGATCAAAATAGGGACACAAAATAGAGTAGTGCAACTATTACAAGATTGTAGTCAAAAATTATCTAACTCCTTTCTAAAGCCTAAAGATGGATATTTATAACTATATCCTTATTGAAATCAAACTTGGCGTTAACTTCCAAGATTCAAGGCATTAAAACTAAAGATTAAAGTAAAACTAAAAAAAAACTAAAAATAGACAAAGGGGAAATGTCAGATCAACGCTAGGACTAGAAGTTCCTAAACTGACTAAAAGGAGTTGATTTAAAACTTCAGTGATTCATCATCTAGCTGGGCTAATCAATGATTTTCTTCATGCAATTAAATAGGGAGTTTAACTTTATCTCTGAGCTAAGTCATTAGCCATCAATCTTAAATACCCTAAATAAGATTCTTAAGAATAAAATATGAATTATGATAGTAAAAGATCAAAACTACATAATTAACTCATCAATATCACCATGAAAGTAGCACATTTAATATAAAGCATTACCTCTAATATATTTACCAAATTATCCAACATAAAGTAAAATAAGTAAATATATCAGCATATAGTCTACCGCCAGTCATGTTAATTAATAATATAAAAAAGTATTTTAAACCATAAAATGACTATTTGAAAGTTTTTTTGAGCCCCTCATCATTCTCCTCCACCTATTGTGAACCATGTCCTCATGGTTCTTTGTCAAGAATTATAGTGGTTTCCTTCTCTTTGTTTACTAATTCCATCCAAATGACACAATCGAATGCTCCTCCCCTAAATTCTAGTGGTAGTCTGGTCTTGAGTGCAAAGTCATTATTCTCCTTTAGTTTCTCTTACCAAGTTTTTAGGACCTCTACTAGAATATTGTCAGGTGCATGGAGCTTTGGATAAAGCATGATGATGATTGGCATCCTAAACCACATACCAACCCAAAATTCTTGTTGTTCTATCAAAGAGATCACATGTCTTACTCTTATCAATCTCCATCTGATGTTATTTGGGATGAAAGGCTCTCTCCTTCTTAACGTGTTAGGGATGGTGTAATATCTTTCGTAACATGCATTTATTGCTATAGGAGAAGTGTTCCTTCAACATTTTGGAAAGTAAATATACTATTCAGCAAATTGGAAACATAGAGAGGATTGATATTGTTTTTCCTTACTATTAATCAAACTCTTGTAATATACTTTTTTGTATGAGGCATTTTAGGTCTGATTGGCAACCCGTACCTTTTTTGTGCCTCTTTGTATTTTTCAATCCTTTTCAACCATTCAACTTGATTTTTCATTAAAGAGAAAAATGACTGGATTTTTAATTCCCCGACATAAACATTTAACAAAGAATCATCATTATCCCCCATCAAAAACCCATGTTGGAAAAATTCACACATTTGGTTTTGAATATCTAGATGGCTATGGAAATAGTCCTATAGAAAATATTTGTCATCATGATAATCAAGGTTTCTCCTTAAAACCAATTGATTAAGCTTCCATTGAAGAAATTTTTCCCTCAGAAATAGTGCATATATCTTAGACAGCCTCCTCATTGACAACATTGTAGAGGATATCCCAATTGCCTCATCAAATCTTCTTTTCACTTCATCTTTTTCTTCCTCTAATTATTTACTTGTTTCTTTAACTAATCATTTTCATGCTTCAATTTCAGGGTTGCTAAAGAAAGATATCCAAGTTGAGTTCTCTATGGAATATCTGATGGAATATTAGATGGAATAGGAGGAAAAGCAAGGTAATTTGGTGGAGCCACGGAAGTAGAAGCCTCTTGAGAATAAAATCTGATTGACTACTTTTTTAATTTCTCTTCCTTCAACTGCAATTCCTCTTTTAATTTCAGAATTTCCTCTACACTTGGTATTGCTTGCACACTAGCCTACTATAAAGCTCCCATAGTGTTATTCAACTATTCTTTGTACCTTGCTTCTTTTTGTTCAATTTCATTTTCCATTTCTTTTGTTTTATTAAGGGATTGTTGTAATTCCTACTCTTTTCTTTTTAATTTTTCCTCAAGAAATTGCATATTCTTTCTTTCCTTCTCTAACTCAATTTCAATAGAAATTTCCATTGCTCTCAACAATTCCTCTGTGCCTAATTCTTCCTCATTTCGTATTTTATGAAATTCTTCTTCCTCAATTAGCAGCTCTTTTTCTTTTCTTCTTTCCACAATCAAGGAAGGTGAAGGTGATCTTTCAGCCTCTTCTTCCTCAAATTATTCTAAGGCTTCTCTTTCTTCTGACTATGCTTCAGACCCTTCAATAGAGTCACGGACCTCAGTTATAGGGGTTCTTTTAGGTGCTGGCATTGGACCTTCAAGAGGGTTGTGAGTTTGTTCAAGGGACTGCACTGGCATTTGGATTTCTTCATGGGCTTCAAAAGTTTCTTTAGGGATTTCAAAGACAGGGGTTTCAAATATAGGGTTTTCCTCAAGAGTCGACACAATAGTCTCAATGATACTAGGGATTTCTTTGGTCAAGTCTTGTTTTCTCTTTTTGGAGGCACTACAGGTCACTCTAGTGGATTCCTATAGCTTTCTTTTGCCATTTTTATATTTTTTTCTAGAAGATTCTCCCTTTTCTACTTTTGCTCTTTTTGTTGGGGGCCCCTTTGTGGATTTTCCTTTTCGTTTTTCAATAGGTGCAGACAAAAATTCAAGCCAACCCTATTTCCCATATTCTTTCTTCAAGAAATGATGTTTAATTACCAAATGAATCAAACCATGGTATTTAAAGGAAGATTCTCCTCTAGATTTTACCCAGGAAATCATTAAATCAATTTGTTGAAACAAAAATGCTATCAAATTAATTCTAGAGGAGGGGTTTGTGTTTCCATACCTCAAATGTATCAACATTCACATTCCTGGCCCTAATATAGTGTCATATTGTCCCTCACATGTGAAGAATTTCATCACCCACATTGCAGCCATTCTCCAATTCTCTTCCAAGCTGTTACGAGCTTTTCCTCATTGATCTCCTTTATGCATTATAATTTCAGGCTTATTTTCTAGTTCTTGATGAAATTTTGCCACCAATTTATTGAATTTTACTTGGCCTTTATCAATTGTTTTTCCTTTAGCAAGAATTCCTAAAATTTCACTTATAATCTTAGGAGTAACTTCAATTATCTCACCTCTAACTCTTCTGACATTTACATGGAAATTCCTCACAAATTCCTCCACAATCTCCCAATGAAAACCCTCATACTTCATTATAAAATCCAACCATCCAGCTTCTCTCAGCAATCTCTTGGTATCAAAATCAAGAGTGAAATTTTTTGGTTCAACATTTCGCTTATTTCTCATATTTTCTGTCAACAATGGTGGACCGAGTTCTTTGAGCAATATCTAGAATGATCTTTCCTTTTTTCATGAAGCAAAAATTTAAAAATGACATGATGTGTCATTAATTTTTTGCGTTAAATTTCTTTACTGCCCCTAATGCTTCGCATGCAACAATTTTGTAGTTGCATTTCTATTATTGTTGAGGCTTTTGGATTAGATTGTGTTGTAATTTTTGCATCAACATTTCAGATCACACTTTGTGATCAATCATTAGGATATCAGAGGGCATAAGGAGTAAAATGAATAGCTTTCAACCAAGCATTGCATAAAAAGAGGGAGACAAGAGGGGTTAGGAGAGGAGGCACAAGAACTGAGGAGAGGTTGGAGAAAAAACTTATAAAAACACAAAAAATAAATTGAAATACAAGCTAAATAAAGCAAACAACCAAACATAAAAACAAGATCAAGAATATATATATAAGAAGAATATAATATATATATATATACATGTATGTATATATATATGTATGTATATTTATACATATTTATATTTATATATTTATAAATATATATATGTATATATATGTATGTATGTATATATATGTATGTATATTTGTATACATATATATATACATATATATATATGTATATATATGTATATAAATATACATATATATATACCCAAAAAATAATATTATATTATAAGAAAATAAACTAAAATAAAACAAAAAATAATTAATAACAAGCTAAATAAATCAAGAAAACAACTGAAAATAAAACCCCAAAACAAGAAATTAATATACACAAAGCAATAAACTAATAAAGAAAAAAAGAAATTACAAACAAGCTAAAAATAAAGTAACCAACTAAGAAGGAAGGAGAATGAAGTACAAAGAGAAGCAAGCAAAGGAAAAATCCGACAACAAAAAGAGGAAAATAAAACTAAAACAAAGAACCCGCAATAGACTACTCAAGAGAACACAAAGCGGAAAAGAAATACAAGGAACTTAGACTAAGGACCCAAAGCAAAGAAGAAAAACAAGAAAAGAGTTACAGAGTAACTCAAAGGAGAATAAAAAGCGAATGAAAAAGGAGACTCATAGCAATAAAATTAGAAAGGCAAGAACAACTCAATAACTCAACAAAACAAAGAAAGGAATGCAACGCAAAGAAAACCAAAATAAATTTACAAAGAAACTAAACCTAAAACACTTAAGAGTTGCAATGACACGAACAAGAACAAAAAAAGAGAATGCAATAAAGAAAGAAAAGAAAATAAGAATCAAGAAAAAAAATGGGAGAAAAATGGCAACACAATAATAAAATTAATTTACCAAGAAGAATAAAGAAAAAGAAAATTAATTAACAAAGACACATAAACTGAGGAAATACAAAAAAGAGAGAAAAAGAGAGCAACAAAAAAATGTAAATCAAAGCAAAATAACTTTAAAAGGACAATTAAAAGAAATTAACAAAGAAAGGAAAACCAAAAGAAAAGAAAAGGGAAATGAAAAATAACATGAATAAAAACAAAGAGAAAAAATATAAAGAGTTACAAGAAAAGATACATTCAAACACAAAAGAAAACCAAAAAGACAAGGAGATGAAATGACAAACACCTGAAAAAACAAGAGACACCAACACCAGAAAGAACAAGAGACACAATCAAGACACGAATACAATGAAGAGAAACCAAATTACAAGAAAATAAAGAAGAGAAAAATTGGTGGCGCTCCATACACATGTCAGCTTAAATTTGAAAAGATTTTGATAGGACAGGCGAATCTGAGCATGACCCGCAATCATTACTGATGTCACTTCAATGTCACATCATACTTATACCAACTTTTCCACTTCTTTTTGAAATTATTAAAAGACTTTTAGTATACTTATTAATAACAATATGGTGGAGGTTTCTAAACCAATAAATATCTACCTCTTTACATTAGTTTAACTACTTTAGAAAATAATATTTTGAGAATAATATTCACGCTTAATGTGCACCTTTATTTGTTGCAAGCCTTTGAGATCTTCGAGAGAATTCAGGAGTCTTCAGGAGGTATCGATCCAAATGGGAGTCTTTAGAGTCTTCAAGAGCTTAGGATTCTTTAGGAGCTTTCAGGAGCTACTCTTAGTTAACCCAGATAGACCGCCATTGCTAGTTTTCAGTCATCCTTTTTTTTTAAAGCAAACCACCATTTGTTGGTTTTCAACCTGCTTTCTTTTTCCCAAGGTAAATCACCATTTGTTGGTTTACCTCATTTATTCATGCCTTCTTCAAAGGTTCAAAGATTTTTTCTCATGGAAGAGATATCTTCTATGAGAAAATGTTCAATTTTGTGTTGCAGATCATCTAAAAATTCCTCCTTTGTTGCTGGCTTGTGATATGTTTTCAATCGATGACCATTAACTAGCATAACTCTCTTTTCTCCATCAATTGGTACTAATTAAATAACTCCATTTTTTAATACTTGGTCTATCTCATAGGGTCCTAATCATCTTGTATGGAATTTCCCTTTAAACTCTTCAAATATGGAATTAAATAACAATGCCCAATCTCCTTCCTTAAACTGTCTGGACATAATATGTTTATCGTTCCATTCTTTCCTTTGTTTTTGGATCACCTTTGTATGTTCAAGAGCTTCCATCCTCATCTCATCTAGTCTGTTTAGATGCAGAATTCTACTTTTCTCAAACTCTAGTAAATTAATTCCAACTTCTATTGTTGTTTTCAATGTTCTTAATTCAAATTATATGGGCATGACTAGTTTTTTCCCATACACAAGTTTATATGGAGAAAATATAGTTTTTGTTTTCCATGTGGTATTATAAGCCCACACTACTTCATCTAACGTCTCTGCCCAATATTTTTTCCTTAATGAAACAGTCTTTGTCAAGATATTCTCTAATTCTTGGTTAGTGACTTCAACTTGTCCATTCGCCTAAGGATGATATGGAAAATATTTCCTATGTGTCATCTGGTATCTCTATGAAAAGGCTTCCATCATCACTGATACAAACTGTGGTCCTTGGTTTGAAACAATTTAGATCTTGGTGTACCAAATCTCTAAAGCATTTTTCTATACAGAAAATATGCTACTTTGTCCTCTCTTGTTGCTAGCAATACTTTCACCTCAGCCCATTTCGTTGCATAGTTTGTACAAAAAAGTATATAATGCTTCCCTTTAGAAGGTGGATCAATAGGTCCCACAAAATTGATTCCCCATTTTTCAAATGGTTCTAGAGCTATTTGTGACTGAAGTGGCATCTCCATTGTTGG
>VDFB02094399.1:0-29612 GCA_007258455.2 Sequoia sempervirens
GTATGGACGCTTAGGCTATGTTGGTTTGAATATTTGTTAAAGAAGGTTATGGTTGGAGGTTTACCATCCATAGTATAATCTAGTGGTAGATGTGAAGCCTAGATTTTAGGCAAGCAACATAGGTATCCCTTTCAATCAGGCAATTCTAGAAGGGCAAGTGCACAATTGGAGTTGGTGCACACTGCTTTGTGTGGCCCTATGCAAACAATTTCTATTGGTAAGAGATAATATTTTATGACCTTTATAGATGATTACAGCCGTAAAACATGGGTTTATTTTCTATAGCATAAATCTGAAGCATTTGACAAGTTTGTAGTTGAACCAAAGATTTTTGGGTATATAGGGGGCTCTCTTACATTTCTAGGGTTTAGCACTTAAAAGGAGAGAGGTATACCAAAAACCTTAATGGATCACTCAAGAATATTGTAAATATGATTAAAATGTGTCTAAATAGAATTTCCTAGATGCAAAGAATGGATAAAAGAGATTAACTACTAAATGTAAACTAAGAAAATGCACTTTGTTTGAAAACACACTATGATATACAAAATGAACTAAAAATGTAAACAAACAATAACAGAAATTAATTAAACTGAAGAGGTGCACCTAGAAATTAGAAAGTGATGGAGAGGAGCTCTAGAATCCTATAGAAATACATATTGAAGCTTATTGGGACACTTACGCCAAGTTGGGCAACTTAGTCCTATTTCAGGGAAATTTTGACGAAACAGGTTTCAGACAAAAGGGTACCCAAAACTGTAGAAACCACTTTTCAGGCTTGGAAGTGGGACTAATTCACCACTGATGGTGATTAAGTCTACTTACAAATCTCAAGAAATTCAAAGGTGCAATCTGTAGCTCCCAACCTACACTTCAGTTCTTGATAGGTTTCTAGATCTGAATCTACAGAATATGACCTGTAGATGTTCTCCAAGCTTCTTTTAGGGCTTTGACCACTTTGAATGAATTTGATAAATTGTTGACACCTTTTCACACCTTTCTCTTTGACAAATCTACACACAAGACCAAACCCTTGAAGTAGAAATCTGAAGATATGCAAGTGATAACTCCAATATGCTTGAAAATACTTAGAATGCTTGATAAAATGATTAGGAATGATTGCTTGAATGCTTAAATGATTAAGAAAATTTGAGAAGATTAAGGAGATGAAAATGAGAGGAAAAACCCTATATTTATACATGATTATACAAAATTTCTTGAAAATACCACATCACAAGCTAACCTCAAGTCTTAGAAAATAATATCCCTCTAGAATTTTGAAATAATTTTGATTTTTGAGCCAAGTGGGACTAATTCGCCCCTGGGGGCGACTTGGTCCCACTAGGAATTTTAAGTGGGTGTCAAGAATTAAAGTGTATTAAATGATGTTTAATGGGATTATTCTCAAAAATACACTTAAGTAAGGCATGTAGTCATATAATGGGGCCATTTAAAGCATAAGAAAGGTATAATTATTAATGAAAATTCTAGAAAAGTGTGAAAGTTTGTTACAACACTTTACAACACTTTGAAATAAGACTTGGTAAATGATAAAAAATAAATTATTTAAGTGAATTATAATAATAAGATCCTAGAAAAGTGTGAAAATATATTGCAACACTTCACAACACTTTTACAAGGCATCATAAAGTTCTTAATGATTCACAAGGACCCAAAACCTAATGTGAATGTGTTGACCACATTACAAAATTAAATCAAGGAAAACTAGGCCAAGATCCATAAGAAAGACCCAAATGAGCATGAAAATTTTCAAAGATACATTTTTCTATGCTGCAGTAGTTTTTAAAGCCCAAGCTGAAAAGGAAAGTGGACATTTCATCAAGGTCCTAAGGTCAGATCGAGGGGGAGAGTATACCTCCAATCAATTTGTGAATTTTTACAAGCAACATGGCATTAAAAAGGAGCTAACAATAGCCTATAATCCACAGCAAAATGGAGTGGCTGAGAGGAAAAACATAACCATTGTGGAGATGGAAAGAAAGAGACTCTAAGATGAATATTGGGGTGAAGTTGTAGCAATAGTAGTTTATTTGATAAATAGAAGTCCTACAAAGGTAGTTTTTGACAAGATTCCACAAGAGGCATGGACAAAACGTAAGTGGAAGGTTGGGCACTTGAGAGTGTTAGGGTGTGTGGCATATGCACTTGTGCCAAAAGAGAAGAGGAAAAAGTTGGATGACAAGGGTGAGAAGTGCATCTTCACTGGCTACAATGAAGAGTCCAAAGCCTATAGATTGTATAATCTAGTCACCAAGAAAATTGTCATTAGCAGAGACATGGAGTTCTTAGAGGATGAGTCATGGCAAGGCCTAACAGGTTCTAACAACTCTCAATAGCTCCCGAAAAATCCGAGTGAAGAAAAAGAATAGGAAGAGCAATAAGATGAGTTTGCAGTCACTCCCACTAGCTCCAGACCAACTACAAATTGCTTTGGACCACTCTAGACCAGCTCTAGCCAACTCTAGACCACTGCACAATCACATGAAAAGAGCTTCAGATAGCTCTGGATAGGGTCTGCTTAGCAAAGCAACAACAATAGTGAAAATTCAGACCCCACTCTCACCTCCCTAATGCTAAGGAAGACCAAGAGTCTAAAGGAGATCTACCAAAATGAAAGGTATTATGAAGAATTTGATGAGAGTGTGAATTTCACATTATTTTCTCATAGTGATCCAATTTATTTTGAGGATGTTGTGAAAGAAAATAAATGGTGTGAAGCCATGGATGAGGAGATAGATGTAATAGAGAGGAATAGAATATGGGAGCTAACTTATTTTCCTCCCAACAAGCAAGTAATTGGAGTGAAATGGGTCTATAAGACCAAAAGCAATGCCGATGGAAGAATAGAGAGGCATAAGGAAAGATTAGTTGTCAAGGGATAGAAAACAACAGTTTGGGAGAGATTATGATGAGACATTTTTTGCACTAGCAAGGATGGAAACCGTGCGGGTAGTCATATCAATTGTAGTCCATCACAAATGGAAGGTATTTCAAATGGATGTGAAGTCTGCCTTCTTGAATGGAGTATTGAAAGAAGAGATATATGTGGAGCAACCACCTGGTTATGAAGTTCTGGGTCAATAAAATAAGGTATGCATGCTAAAAAAAGCTATTTATGGGATAAAGCAAGCTCCATGTGCATGGTATAGCAAGATTGACTCATATTTGTTGAGCAATGACTTTAGAAAAAGTGATGGTGAGCTCACTCTTTACATCAAGGCAGTTGATGGTAAGATTTTAATTTTGTCTTGTATGTTGATGATTTAGTTTTCACTGGGGATGATGATTTCCTCACTATTGATTTTAAAGAGGTCATGAAAAGAGAGTTTGAAATAACAAACTTAGATCTCTTGAGGTATTTTCTAGGAATAGAAGTAAAACAAATGCATGATGGTATTTTTATCTCTCAACCAAAGTATGTAGCAAATATTTTGAAGAGGTTTAGGATGCAAGATAGCAAGCCAACCCCCACACCAATAGCCATAGTTATGAATTTGAGCAAGGAAGATTACAGCAGCAATGTGGATCCGACCATGTATAAGAGTTTGGTTGGAAGTGTGATGTATTTAACAACTAGGCCTAATATAATGCATAGTGTAACTTTATTTCTAGATTTATGGAGACTCCAACAGAGTCACATTGACAAGTAGGTAAAAGAATCCTAAGGTATGTGAATGGAACCAAAGGATATGGTATTTTGTATAGTGCAGCAAA
The DNA here is from genome assembly GCA_007258455.2 of Sequoia sempervirens. NCBI lineage: Eukaryota > Viridiplantae > Streptophyta > Pinopsida > Cupressales > Cupressaceae > Sequoia > Sequoia sempervirens. The sequence continues at coordinate 3,736 of VDFB02094399.1, forward strand.
TGATTTTGAGTTGGTTGGTTACATAGATAGTGATTGGGTAGGGAGTGTGGATGATAGGAAGAGCACATCTGGATATGTGTTTCATTTGGGATCAAGATTCATTTCATGGGCTTCCACCATAGTTTCCCTATCTACAGCTGGAGCTAAATATATAACAGCAAATGGAGTAGCATGCCAAGCTATTTGGCTAAGGAGGACCTTAATAGATTTGAAAGAAGAACAAAAGGATGGAATGACTATATTTTGTGACAATGTTTCATCAATAGCTTTGATGAAAAATCCAGTTTTTCATGGAAGAAGTAAGCACATTGAAATCAAATATCATTTCATAAGAGAATTGGTTGAGAAAGGTGAAATCAAAATGAAATTTTGTAGGTTTGAGCAATAGCTTGCAAATATTTTCTCAAAACCTTTGAGCAAAGATTTCTTTGAACACCTAAGAAGAAATTTAGGTGTTTTTGATTTCTATGAAGAATGATGTTGTTTGATAGCTCAATCAAAGTGGGAGTATTGGAAGTATTAAATGTTCTAACTGAGTATGTTCTCATGTCAAACTCCCTAACTATTTACCTTCCTCTCAGGAGCTTTCAACAGTAGTTTATTTTTTGGGGATTTTCATCCCTATCCTACTCCTAATTGCACAAAATTTATTGTGGTAGGAAATTTTGAATTTCAAGAATTAATTATGGTAGGTAAGTTTGAATTTTGAGAGGGAATTTTTTAAATGAAGACAAATAGAAGGAATGTAATAGTTAGAATAGAGAACAGTTAGTTAGTGACAAAAGAATTTGCAAGTGATTTACAAAAGGTGAATTTGCAACAGCAACAGAGAATGTTTTGTTGAAGGAGCAGCAGATAGCTCTGAACTGTTCAATGTTTACAGGGAGTAGCAGATAGCTCCAGATAGCTACAGATTAGCTATAGTGGTTATAAGGAGTGGAAGACAACTCCATATCATTCAGTGTAAGAGGAAGAACAGAGAGCTCTTAGAAGCACCAGATTGTTTTGATTTTATGGGTGCAGCTCCAGATTGTTGCAAGTTAAATTTTTCATTAGTATTTTTTAGTTTCAAATTTGAAATCATTTTGTACATGTTATTTTCTCTAAGTTAATAGAAGAAGTAAATTTGCATGCCTAGTTGTGTGTCTCCAATCTTTTTTTGTTTTATTATTCCACATTTAAGTTTGGTATTCCCCTGTTGTTCGAGGAAATAGAGCAACAACTCTATGTGCATTCTATTTCATTTCTCACAAAGGGTTCAATCCAAAATACAATACTCACATCAGTCCTTCATATACTGATCCATAAATAGTAATAACATGCTCTATTTACACATTCACCATGATACCTTCAGTATCGATATTCCAAAATAAGAGATAAACAATATTGCATAAGATTATGTGATAAAATAAATAATTCAGAAAAGTAATCATGCAGGAAAACAAAATATAACAACGTGAATTATATAAGGAACTCACTCATTCAATAACATACAAACCCAATCGAAATATATATGTAATAATTGGACCCTATCACACAGGAAATCAAATATACTTCGAAATGTTAAAGGCACCGATTTTCAACATACAATTTCCCTTTTGATACTTATGCTCAGATCCATTAGACATCTATTTCGTATAACTTTATTTCTATTATAGCAAAGGTAATTAATAACAAATAATCAACAAATCAAGTTCCATTCATAGTTTAGTATACAATTTCCATGCAATTTAAAAGAAACTATCACTATCCAATAATAAACTCCTCAAGAATAACAAAAGGGAATTTTTGTATCAGATATTCTAGATGCAAGATTCCTAACCTATATGTGCACAAAGAAGAGAATGATAAAGTGTATCAAAACATGCAACTCAATGAATGTCGTGTTCACAAGTTATGAACAACTGAATTTGATAACAAAACTTTAGAATTATTTTCCCATAATGTAATCTTACATATTAGAATATGGATATTCATCAAGAATATATATATATTAAGTTTGTAGTTTTAAATCTTTCAAATAAAATTTATATTGCTACTCCCTAAATCAAGCAATAAACTAAACTTTATCTTATTAATTTGACACGTAATATAAGATGCTACTTGATTCGGTCTATGAGAGAAGGTAAATTATGAACCTGCAATTTCTATAGAAGCATGGCCCTTCCATTTCCGTGCATCCTTTCCTGTTCTCCTAAAAATTTGAAGTAGAATTTTCAAAGACTTTTCAAATCTCTTCTCTATTCTTTCCTTCTGCTATCTTCCCAAAGCTTTGTTCTCTTCTTCATGCACCCTTCTCTCACTCGACCCCAAGTTCCTTCATCCAACTTTCCACGCAACCTTCCCTTTTCCCTCCCCCCTTATATCAAAAGAAGACAATAATAAAAGAAATTAAAGAAAGAGCATAACCATTACAAATGGGGTTCGATGACCTTTCCTCTCCCACTTTCTTGAAGATAACATTCAACAAATGTGCTCATTAAATTTTCAAAACATTAAATCAAATTAATAAAGGGATAAATAATCTTTCTTAATTATTTGAAATTACAGCTTCTCTCTTTATATGTAATATTTATTATATGCTATAATCATTTAAAAGAATAATAATTATTTTCTAAAAGATTTTATTTATTTGACTATTAAATAGAATCATCCTAGTAGTAGAAATTAACTTGATAAATACTATTATTTGTATTTAATGTCGTGTTCTTGAAATTCATTCCCTCTTGAATTAACAAATCTAATTGATAAAAGAGGAGCAATAGTATTTGTTTATTATTTGTAATATTCCTAATATTATTTATTTATTAAAATGATTGATTAACTATTCTTTTCCAAGAACTTAATTATTTTGATTAACACAATAACGTTAACTTCAAGATATCGTTTAATTAATAAGTATTAATTTTTAAAAAAATCTGAAATGAATTAGATTTTTTCAAAAGGATGGTTGTGACAATCCCTTTAGGCATAACTATGGGACACATTTTTCAAAAATGCTTAGAATGATGCAAAACCCAGATCAGGGCCCTAAAACCTATGTGGGACTCATACACCCAAGGTGGTGTATGAGTCCCAAATCACTAAATCTAGGCCACACAATACAAAAACACTTAAATTATGATTGGATGTTAGTTCGTGTCATGATTATCCTCAAAAAGATGTGTTAAATGGGGCTTGTGGATGTAAAATAATACCAATCAAAGCATAAAGAAGTCCAAATATATAATAAATCCCTAGATTAGTGTGAAATTTTGTTACAACACTTTACAACACTCTAAATAAGGCATCAATATGCTTATTTAGTTTAGAAGGGCCCAAGACCTAATGTGAATATGTTAGAAACATTACAACACTAAATCAAGGCCATGTTAGGGAGTACTTTTTCTGTTATTACAGTTTCTTATCAACAAGAGCTGATGTAGGAGACATGTTAATTAGGTAACAAGCAGTGCTAATAGCTTTAGGCCAAAACCTTTATTCTAGACCAACACCACTCAACATACTCCTAGCCTTCTGCATTAGTGTCATGTTCATTCTTTTTACAACTCTACTCTATTGTGGAGAATATGGAGTTGTCTTTTTTCTATGAATACCATAATTTTTTACAGAATCTATCAGAATCATTAGAGAAAAATTCACCACCATTATCAGTCCTTAATTTCATTTTATTTTCTTTCTAGTCTGCAACTCAACCATTGCTTTAAATTCTTTAAATTGACTGAAAACTTCAAATTTACGCTTTAAAAAATATACCCATGTCCCTCTACTATAATCATCAATAAATGAAACATAATATGTCGATTTACCAATTGAAGGAATCTATAGGACCAAACACATCATAATAAATAAGATCCAATACACCACAAGATTTATGAGAACTCGAGTAAAATTAAACGTAGTTTTGTTTTCCATAAATGCAATGCTCACATAAACAAAATTCAAGATTACAATCAGATAAACCTTCAATGAGGTTTTTATTTTTTAAGATCCTTAGACCCTTTTCTCCAATGTTTCCAAGTCCCCAGTTCCATAAGATATTTTTCTTAGTAGGTAACTTTGATTGAGAAGAAATAGCACCCTTGGGTACCCAAAAGACATGACCATCTATTGAAGGTGAAAACCTTACTTCTTCCACATACTTGTTTTTCACAAAAGTACTATTGCACTCAACAATGCATGCATCAAACTTGTACAATAATACATATCTAACACCTCTAGCAATCACCATAGCACCTCTGACCATATTGCATCCTACATCAAAAAATACTACCTGTACACCTACATCTATTAGTTTTCTCAAAAATAATAAAGTTCAAGCTAAACCAGGGATATGCAACACACCATTAATCCTTTTTATTCTACCATCAGGAAACTTGATTTTAACTTTACCAAAACCAACAATATCTAAATGAGAATCATCACTCAAGTACACCTTACCTCCATAAAATTCTTTACATTCAAAGAACCAATTGATCTTTATTAAAGTTCATATGAAAAGATGCCCTTGAGTCAATTAACCATGCATCATTACCTATACGAGTTTCCAAAATTTGCAATAAATGTGTCACTGTCTTCCTTCTCGAACTCAAAATCATAATCATTTTTTTTCTTTTTCTTATTCTTTTCAAGTCTTTGTAGTCCTTACGAACATGTCTAGGCTTACTGCAGTTCTAGCATTTAATAACTTTAGACTTTCTAGGAGACTTAGATCTCTCCTTGGAATTGGATTTTTCATGCTTCTCATTTTTCTTTCCTTTTTCCTTGGGTCTTCCACAAAAATTCAAGGCCTTCTTGGTACTGATGGATACCTTCCTCCTTATCTCTTCAAAAAGAAAAGAACCCACCACATCTTTAGTCTTCAACATAACAAAAGTACTCCCAATGGCCATAACAAGAGAAACCCACAAATCAGGAAAAGAACAAAGCAGGATCTGAAATTTCTCTTCCTCATCCATTTTGACACCAACTGAAGCCAATTGAGCCACTAGCATATTGAATGCTTCCAGGTGGCCTATAATTCATCCACCCTCTTCCAATCTCAAGGAATACAATTTCTTCCTCAATAAAATCTTGTTCACTAAATATTTGGCTTGATACATCTCACTAAGCTTCTTCCATAGTTTATGTCCAAAGGTCTCTTCATGGACATTTATTAAAATAGTCTTCCAAGCTTAATCTAATTAGACCCTTGGCTTTACAGTCCATAACATCATATTAAGTAGCCTCAGTAGGATTTACAGGCCTTGAAACATTCTCATCAACAACATCCCACATATCTCAATCTATCAACAGATCCTCCATCTTTAGCTTCCACATTTCAAAATTATTTCCAAAAAAAATATCCACCCCTATTCTCCTTGATAAACTTGCCATCTAAAAATTCTTGCAACAAGATCACAAAGTGTCTTTTGTACAATCTCCCACTCAAATTTGGGTTAGTTCAAAAAATACAACAACCCACAACTGAAACCAAAAGTACAATTAGGCTCTGATACCACTTGTAAGGAAGTTAAAGTAGAATAATAGCTTCTAACACTAATCTTAGAGGAGAATAATGAAAAACTTTTACATATCTTTAATAGTTACATAAACATAAACAAAAATAGACATAAATATCATGCATACCACAACACAGTGATTTACGTTGGGAAACCCCTTTCAAGAGAAAAACCCCACACTCCAAAAGCCATATTATATTATTTAGAAATCACAAAGATTACAATATACTTGCAGAGCAAGCTACTCATAGGAGTATCACCACTCAAAGATCTAGAGATAACACAACCACTATTAGACTCTCAAAATACATCACAATACATAGCTGTAATACAATGCCCTCATAAAATAGGGTTACCCTCTGGGGCAAGTAAAGATAATAAAATATCAGCCTTTAGATATGATACATAATGATAAACGGTCCAAATTTACAATAATAAAATATAAATAATGATCCCCCCATGCCCCCCCTCGTCATTCTCAGATGAACAATACCTTATATATCAACAATATCTTATGTAATTGCAAGGTTGAGACACATTTTTTAAACACTTGCATCTTCCTCGATTGTCAAAAATCAAGGCACAACAAAGGGGAGAATGATGTGACAAATAGAAGAAGTTTTATGACACAAAATACTCCTATATCCAAGCACCTACAAGGGTGACACAACACATAAAACAAGTGTGGGGGAAACACAACACACACACAATTCTAATCTATAGGTAAAGAAGAGGTGTCCTCATAGACCTCATCAACAAGGAGGTCTCTGTTCTCCCAATCTAGATCATTGTAAGGGGAAGGTGAATGATCCTACAAGGGTGGGATAGCAAGGGGGTACCCTCTAAATCTCTTGTGACAAGAGCCAAGGAAGAAGGCCCCTCGAGGTCTTCTTCACTTAGTTCCTGTGAGATAAACATCAGTGATCTTGTAAAAATCACCGACAGAGCCAAGACATCATTTACAAAGTTGAACATGCACTTTATGGGAGTGTCATTTGTCAACTGAGTGGGCAATGAATGAGGCACTCAAGATCCATTTTTGACCTCACTGAAGGACTCAAGGGCAGTGAAAAACTCTGGGGACACCAAGGTTGCCTCTGTCACTAAGATAGTGCAAGCCAACACATAACCAACTTTGAAGAAGGCGATCCCTTCTTCCAACCCCCATTAGAAGTGAGGTCATCCTCCAACTTTCACTTCATTGGAGGATGCGATATCCCTAAAAATGAAGCAGAAGGCAAGGATGAAGAGGAGAAAACTGCAGTGGACACCTCTAAGGTATTTGTCATATCCACGAGTTTAAGAAAAGGTGGGATATTTAGAAGGGACGTCAAAAGTGGAGGTTCAGACGAAGAATCAATGAATACTTGCACCCTCTTAGGGTGAGGATCATCTACGCTCGTAGCAAGAGTAGAAAGCAAGATTGAGGTAGAGGGAACTAAAGCAAAAGGGGCGGAAGAGGAGGACACATCAGAAGACACTAAAATAGGAACTTTTGGATACCCTTCCTCCTTTCACAAGGAATCCTACTCAGCAACCATAGCCTTCCTTCAACACTTTCACTCATGCACAAGATGGTTTCTATGGCTCTAAGAGATAGAGGCTACAGCTTGAGAAGAAGCGAAAGGCTCTTGTTCAGTCATCAAAGTATCAATCAAAGCCATTTCTGATGGAGGTAGTGACTCCTAGACAGGAGTAGGAGGAAGAGATCCATGAATGGAAGCAATAGAAGGAGGGGAAGTAGACTCAAGCACCTCAACAGTGGGCCTCTTCCCATTCACTACATTAGGGTCAGGAACAGTAGGAGGCCATAGAGGCCAAGATGTAGAGGTGACTCCATGGGGACCCTTCCCCTTACTATACAAGATGAGTCGAGGCACCATGGGTAAGACAGGAAGGTCAAACACATCATGCTTAACCTTCTACCAAGTGGGCACCATCAAACTCCTAAAGAGACACATATGGGTGGAAGTCAATGGCACCACAGTAGGGTGAGAGGAAGAAGAAGATGCCTGAGTGAACTTTGCCTCCTCCCTTTTTCACGCGGAATATGTAGCCTTATGTTGCACTATTATGGAAGTTTTAATTGAAATAGCATATAGAGAAAGAGGGTAGGTCACTTTTGCTATTATGCCCCCATTCTTGTACTTCACATAAGTTTAGTACAATAGGTCCATCTTGGGAGACAATAGACCAACAAGGGCAGGCTAGAAGTGATCAAGTGAGTAGTCTCTACATGCCACCATTGATTTGTAACCAGTGCCATGGACTACATGCACAAAACTCTCATGAGATAATTTAAAGAACTTGTGAATCATCAAGGGGACTGCATTCATGGAAACTAGCCAAGGAATGCCTAGTTTCACTCTGAACAAATTAGACCTTGAGATAATATCAAAGAGAGCATTCACAGTCCTGGACCCAACCAAGACTGGTAGGGTGATAGACCCAATGAGAGGGATATAAATCCCATCATGTGTACATATAGTGCTTTTAGACTCATCATATCCATTCTTATGTAAAAAATATATCAACATGATCTCCTCTATGATGGCATTGACCTGGCATGTAGGGTCAATGAGAATTCCAATTACGGTAATCCTAATGATACATTCAAGAATGTACAAGGGAGAGGGTTCTCTATCAGTATTCATCAGAAAATCCTATGAGGTAAATTTTATAGTAGGAGATCCACTCGCAAGTTACACAAACAAGATAGGCAATTGCATAAAAGGAAGCCATCTTTACATACACTAGAAAGGACTTTCATAGAAGCCCCCAAGAGTTCAATGATTAGATGGTGACCTATTCAGGCTTTGCTTCATGGAACTTAGGGATCCTTCTAGCTACTTCACTAGGGGTCGTAGGTTGGGTTGCAAAACTAGGTTCCTTGCAACACACACACCCACAACACTCCTAGAATATGAGAGAAGTTTCCTTCAGCACCACGAAATGAAACCAAAATAGTTCACATCAGGTTCACCAAAATGTAGAGGAGGGGGACCAATTGCCCAGGACCCTAGGTCACGAGAGGGTCTAGAACAATCAACTACCCTGATCTACCTCAAGCTATAGGATTTTCTAGGATAGGTTTGATGTTTTAAGATGGTGAAAAGGAAGGGTGATTGATCTGCTACTTTCCTTGTACCAACCCAAGAGTTTAGGAAACCAAGTTAGAAAATTCTCAAGTTTGGACTATGACCTAGGTAGCTCTCTACAAAGGGACTCTAGCATAGAAGATGAATGATATTGTGACGTGTTGGCATCCCAGTCGAGCATTGATGCCCATTCAGATAGAGAGTATGAAGTACAATCTAGACTAACAAAAAAATTGTTAACTACCTAATAAGTACATTTTTATGCAATGACGGAGAATATAAAACAACATTAAACTAATGAAATAGCAAGAAGAATACTTTAACTTAAAAGATATATTTTGAAAAGAACAAAGGTGACAAAAATCAAGCTTACAATTGGTCCAACCTCCTGCAAGCTCCACACAAACAAAGTACCTACACACAACAGAACAGGGAAAAATGTTGGGACTGTTTCAGGACTTGCCGCACTCAAACCCCCATTTCAGTGTTCCCACTTCCATGAACACCCAAAATAGCCACAATAGAGAAAATGCAATAAATAAAGTATTCAAATGGAAGAAATACAAAGCAATCTTAACAAAAATATGCTACTAAATCAAACAACAATGCTCAGTAAAACATATATCACCTCCCAAACAAGATGCCCTCAAGCACGTGAAGGGAGATGCGAGCTTGATAGCTTGTGGATGTCAATGTTTCCACAACAATGTGAGAAGTGAAACCAGTAGAGTGTCAACTTGGAGCTTCAAAAATGGTGGAGAGTGTTGTAAAATGGAGTGTGAAGAAGTGTGAAATGATCAAGTGAGATTGAAGAAGTGTGTAGAAGCTGAATTGAATGTGAAGGATAGTCTTTTGAAGATGAATAGAAGCCCAAAAAATATATTTGAGGTCGGTCAAGTGTGTAGGAGGGTTACATTTCATCACCAATGGAGAAGTGTAACGCCTATAAAGATTCCAGAGGCTAGAATCTTGTCAGGATGGTAGTGTGCCGCACAGATATCCATGCACCGTGCTAGCATCCCCAACAAAAATTTCCCCACCAATACTACAGACAACCACCAAGTGGGTGGAAAGCAGATGGATGAGGTGGAATAGCATCGTTGGGTTTAATTTCTCTAAGGTAAAGGAGTGTAAATGGGGAATTTGCAAGGGGTGCAAATTTACTCCATTACAACAACATCATAGCAAAAAGAGAAAAAATGTAGACACCTAAATATGACCTTACCTAGCCACACCTAATTTGAGCCTATCCTTAACCATTAATTAAATAAATATTTATTATTTATTTAATTATTCCCATCCATTCCCATATTTATCTTAATCCTTTAATTAAATAAATATTTAACATTTATTTAACTAATATTCCTCCATCATGATCATGTTATGCCCTTTTTGCACACATGCCTGATGGGGTGGATGGAGATATAACAAATCAACACATAAAAATATTAACACATCAAACATATAAACATTCAATATTCAACATCTTGTTTCACTCCATTGCTAGTACTTCATAACATGATTACAAAACCATATAATGAATGCTATAGCATTCTCATGATCACTTGATCATGCTACACCTTGATACATAACCCATGATAAATGCCTCAATATATAGAGGTCTTAGAGATTACAAATATCATTCTAGAACTTAGGCCGACTTACAAATATTTAATCTTTTTCAATTCTTATCCTTATCTCAATTTCATTCTAGAATATTACATTTAATTATTTGTGCCTTATTTATTTTTTGTTGTTTGTGGGAGAAATTTCATATCCCAACATTCCCCCTTAATTTCGACCACACATTTATCAACTCAAATTTGTCTTCCAAGTTTGCTGACTCATTCAAATCCTTCTCTTTCTTGATACCTTCAAACTATCTTCAAGGTCTATGGATCTCTTTCCTCAACTCTTTTTGAAAATCTCATCCCACTATTGCGGTAGTCCTTCAAACTTTGATTTTCAAATCTTTAAAACTTCAAGCTAGAAGACCTCTTTTCTATGAACTTGCTATTTAGAGCTTTCCATATTCTTTGATATCTTACGAGACCAAAAAACCTCTCATGATTTCTTTCATCTTTGACATATGAACATCTATATTTGAACAAAATTTCCATCATACCTGTAACCTTTTTCCAACTTGCTCCATAATTCCATCCACAATTCAACTACATGCATTATGTCATAGAATCACTTTTACACTTCCTTTGTCAACACATATTCTCACAATGACTTCTCATACCACATATTGTACATGGATGTAGATCCCAACACATATCTTTTGTATGACCTTTCCTATTACAATGCGAACACTACACATAATCCATTCCTTTAAAAAAATTACTTGAACCTGAATCATTTACTTTACCTATCATATATTCAAGACATTCAAATTTTTTCCTCATAACTCCAATTCAATCGGATCTTTCATTCCATGCTCATGCTTACCTAATTATTGGCCTTTATAACCCATTATCTTCATGATTTTCAAACCAGCATTCTTTTTATTACCAAAATTTGTAGATTCAAACACATTTTTATATTCATCTATACATTCCTCATCAAGAACAACTTCAGCTATGTCACATAAACCAATTGATTCATGAAGTGAACAAAATAAATCTTATGTACCATATGAGACATCACAAACCAATTCCTTTGACTTCAAAGATTCATTTTCTTCTTTCAATTTTGATATTTCTTCCATCTGTAGACAATTTTCTTTTTCTATCATCTTTATCTTTTCTTCTAAATCTCCATTCTTCTTCATGATCTCATCAAACAACTTTACTTTCTCTTCTAACTCCTCATTTTTATCTTTAACTTTATCCAATTCTTTCTCAAGATTATCAATTTTATCATAAAATTTACATTTGCCATTATCTTTTCTCTTATAATTATACAATATTCTTTATTAACTTTATCTAATTCTTCTTTAAGTCTCTTCAATTCTCCTTCCAAGCAATTATTTTCAACTACTAAATTTTCATTCTCATTTTTAACTCTTTTTTCTAGTTTTTCCCTTTGAAATAAACTTCTATAACTCACCTTATGCACAATTTACTTTCTTTCCTTCGACAGCTTCGTGTGCCCTCAACTTTCTTTGATTTCCTATCACTTCAGTAACCAATCTTCCAAAAAATCATTCACCTCCAAGACTCTTCACTCCCTTATAATGGCTTCTAATAGATCAGCATATCTCTTCTTTGACTTGTATTAATTTTTCCACATTTTCAGCATCAGCCATTTATTTACCAGCAACCTAACAGCTGTTTTTTCTTCTTCAGAGATGGCGACTAAATCTTCCAACATTTTTCAGATAGTTACAACTCTCAAATCTTTATCAAATCTGGCTCACTTCAGACATTATATCAATCTTCAACAACACTGTAAAAAACAACAATCATTGAAATCTCATTTGTTAGACTTGAGTGGCAGCTGGCTACAAACAGTGAGCTGTTGTGACTAGTAATCTCCTATCGGTGTCTTAAATGAATCTTCCAAAAAGTGAAAATTCCTTTACTCTTTGGCAGGCACTACCCTCTTAACCATGGCATCTTTCTCCAACTTCTGCTATCTTTGATTTTCCTCCAACCTGGCTCTTCTCTGCACGATCTGGATTTAACAAGATTGGTACCCACGATCTGCAATTTCCTTTGATAGGTTACTTGATAGATCTCTCCTTCTACGAGCTTCCTGCAGTTGTCGTCTACCTATTCTGAAAACTACGATTTCCTCTTGACTTTTGCACCTCCTTGTATAAGGATCTTTTGAATTTTATTTAACTGCTTCACAACTTTGCTGTGATCCACCTTTGTAGGTCGGTGACCATCTTTAGCTTTGAAAAAACTGTGATATTCCTCTTGCAATACCTTGGTATTTTTAAAACAATCTCCTTGGATCTTTCAATCTATTCAAAATCTACAACTGTGATCTAAAGGTGACTTCTACATGATAGGTATACTCAACGATCTCCTTTTTCTTACAGCGATTATTACTTCTTTTTTCTTTTGTATGTATTTAAAAACTGCGCTTCCTTTGGACGGATTCAACGATTAGACCTTGGCTAGTGATTTAACTTTGATTGCTTTTATACTTCTGAAAAGTTGTGAACTACTTTAGCAGTGGCCACCTTTTGCAAAAATCAACGATCTCAAATCTGCATGTCAACGGATCTAGTTCTAATGACCTCATACGACTGCTTCCTTAGCTACTATTACTATATAATCTCTTCTTGTCGTGATGACAAAATAATCTTCTAACCTGACGATCTTCAATCCTAAGCGCTGATACCACTATGATGGGGTGGATGGAGATATAACAAATCAACACACAAAAATATTATCAAACATATAAACCTTCAATCTTCAACGTGATGATGCACTCCATTGCTATTACTTCGTAACATGATTACAAAACCATATAACGAATGCTACAACATTCTCATGATCACTTGATCATGCTACACCTTATACATAACCCATTACAAATGTCTCAATATAGAGATCTTAGAGATTACAAAGATCATTCTAGAACTTAGGCTGACTTAAAAATATTTAATCTTTTTCAATTCTTATCCTTATCTCAAAGTATTGAATAAATTTGCAAACAAATAAAAGAACATAGAAATTTAAATCAGAAATGAAAATAAACACAAGCAGAGAAAACACCAATATTTATAGTGGTTCATCTTTAAAGACTACATCCACTCTCAAAGCAGGGAAAATTTGTATTAATAGTTATCAGATATCAAGTACATGATCTGCACATATATTTATACACAGCTCTAGGAAGAGATGGGAGAATACAATCGGTCATGTGAGGGTCATCCCACAATAATGGGTTACACTTTTTGGCCAAACTTGACACTGAAATCAACATTTTCAAAAAAAACTTCACTTTCTGACACCTATAGTAGGAAAACTATTAGGAATTTGAAAATGATGTAAACTAGTGATTTGTGAGACTTTTTCTGTAGATTTTAAATATATTTTTTTTAAAAAAATTGGAATTAAATTGTTTTTTTTTTTGCGTCTCCTTTGATAACTAGTTTTTAATAGTAAACAACATTTTTTAAAAGTGATGTGTACTTCGACACGCATAACTTTTTTTCTACAAAGGATAAAATTTTGATTCTTTTTAATTTAGGTTGCTAACACTGGTATCTATTGGTTTCATTTTGTTTCATAACATTTTGTTGAATATTTTTTTTTTAATTAAGTTTTGAAGTCAAAACATTTACAATTTAGACATAGGTGCACTTCGGCACGCATAACTTTTTTGGTATGTATTGAAATTCAATTTTTTTTTTGTTAGAATGAGGACACCAATACCTAGGGCGTATATATTTTTCAAATTTTTTTTTCTCAAATTTAATATTTTTCCACAATGATTTTTCACTAAACTTGATGTTCAGTGAAAAACCTATGTTCAGTAAAACTAAAAAATAAAATATAATATAAAAACAAAATATATTAAATTTATAGTTGTTGGAAAGCTCGTTTCAATCTCTACAATTATCCAACTTGGTTTATCAAGTTGACTCCATTTGCACCTCCTTCCCAAGCTTCGATAGTCAAAAAAATGCATAAATTTTGAAATGGTGGAGGGGAAGGTGAAAAAAGGGGGTTCATTAGAACCCCCCTTCTAATGAAGGGGGTTCATTCGAACCCCCCTTATATGGTGCAAAATGGGGTTCATTAGAAGGGTGGAGGGTTCATTAGAAGGGGGGGTTCATTAGAAGGGGGTGGTTCATTCGAACCCCCTTCATTAGAAGGGTAAACCATTTTAAATTTTTTGATGAGCATTTCTAATTTTTCTTCGTCCGAAAAATTGTAACCCACTATTGTGGGTTTACCTGTGACCATTGGGCTTCACATCCCAACAATCTCCCCCGTGAAGTCCAACTAGCATAGCCATGCACTGTGTCATCCTTGCATTTCCAATCTTAGCTTCACATCACAATTAGGCTTGAATTTTTTAACTTCAACAAATATTGTTCATGAACCCTTCAAATCAATCTTCTTCAGGCCAAGTCAGATAGAACAAATTTTAACACAATCTTGGCATAATATTTATCATCTCTGCCACCTTCCCATCTGAATACGGGCCAAGACACACTAGAAAATCCTCCAGTTCCACTAGTTGCAAAATCATTAGCACTTCCTTTAAATTCTCTTACACTATCATGAGCAATGCTTACAACCGCGTGATCCACCTCCTCCCTCAAATTCATTTTTTTTCAAAATAACCATATAAACCAATCAACTTCAAACTATTTCAGAATAACCTCAAATTCTATCAGAGATAAATTATTATCTTCCTTTGTCGCAAAACTTGCATCTTCAATTGGGTCAATTTGTCCCCATCTATCAACTAACAACCTCATAGACCCACACAACATGTCAATTTTGGCATTCCACAATAAAGTTATTGCTTCAGGCTTCATCAATTCCACTTGATCACTATTGGTAGTGAATACAATGATGGCAGTATCAACTCCGAAAAGGCATTAAGAGAGACACATTTGATGGCCCTATGGTCCCTCTAACCTTCCCTTCTACAAAACTATATTTGCATCTACCACTTTTACTAGCAGTGTAGTCCCACTTGTGCTCAGTCGCAATTGCTCCACTTTCTGCAATTCCTCTGCTTTGTTCGGTGGTTCTAGCACAACAATTTCACCATTCCCATCATCGAATTCATCCTCCTTGATCTCTGGATTCTTCAAAAAACTATCTTGCACAGAAGCTTGAGTGGTAGCAACATCAAATTCATTATCTTCTGAATAAGTCCACTCCATTTCAAACTTCCCTACAATGGCAGCCAGGAACTTCCAGTATTCTTCCTTGTCATCAACATTTCAGAAGTAGTCCTCTTCATCTAACTCCTGAAGAAAAGTCTCCAACTCATCAAGTGACATATCAACTAAAAAGTAGCGTGCCCAAGTTCACTTTGATATTACATCTACAATATCTTCATAATTACTTTCACCTCTCTATTGCACAATACCAATTGTATGACAACTCATGAGAATTCGTTGATCCTCGTAAACACTTGTTCATGTTTGTTCACTAGAACTTCCTACATTATATTTTGGATTCACACCTCCATGGCTAGGACCACCACAACCCCTAGCTGCACCGGCATTGGATGAGCCCTCATTGTCAAAATATCCATATACAGGTCACCTAGAAATCTCTGCAGCAGCATCTTCCTCTACCGCACCGTCTTTCGTTTTTGGTGCCCCAACAACTTTGTCTTTTTTCGATGCCCTAACATCATCTTCTACTTCCACACCATCATCCCTCTTTGGTGTTGCGAGCTTATCTTTATTGGAGTTTACTTTCTCTAGGGCATCCACAGGGGAAGAAAATCCTACTGTGAAAGCTACAAACAATTCCAATTTGTTCAAGTAATCCTCTTGATTCTCGGCCTCCTTTTCAGGTTCATCTTCACTCATCTGGTTCCAGACAGCATCCTCCTCTCCTTGGGAGGCACCCTCCTCATCTTAGAAGGAAAACTCCACAGTCTCTCCTTCTTTAACCAATGATTGTTTCAAACCCTGTTTGTTATCTTCTTTCTCTTTGCCAATTGCATCCACAACTGCATCAAGAATCGAGAAGGAAACAAATATAACATCCTCCTCCTCTTTAGTCGAATCCTTCTCATTTTTCCAGCCATCCCACCAATGAACACAATGCGTTGTTTTAGGTTGCACTTGCACATTACTTTCTACCAAATCTAAACTGCCAAGAAATTCTTCAATGATAGAATCAATTTCGTCATTTGAAACTCCCACTTCAGCATGTCTCTTCACTATATGAAAGCACCTGACTCCGAGACTTAACGCCTAATCATTTTCAATCTCTACTCAATACTTCTCCATTGCTCTGATACTAGTTGTTGAATAAATTTGCAAACAAATAAAAGAACACAGAAATTTAAATCAGAAATGAAAATAAACACAAGTAGAGAAAATACCAAGATTTATAGCGGCTCATCTTAAAAAACTACATCCATTCTCAAAGCAGGGAAAACTTGTATTAACAATTATTAGATATCAAGTACATGATCTTAACACATATGTTTCTACATAACTCTACGAAGAGATGGGAGAATACGATCGGTCATGTGACCATTGGGCTTCACATCCCAACACAAAGATCATTCTAGAATATTACATTTAATTATGTGTACCTTGTTTAATGTTTGTTGTTTGTGGGAGAAATTACATATCCCAACAATTCCTTGCTAAAGTAGGGACCCCATTTTGTTGCTTCACCTTCTTGGTTGGTCGCTTTTGCTTTGATTTTCTGGTTTTCACCTTTTCTTTTGAAGGTGGTCTAGTTATATTTGATGCTTGGTGTATTTGTAGGGTTTTTCTCTTTGGGACAATGGTTACATTTTGCATAGAGGTTTTGGGATCATTCTTATGTTTGCAAGATTCCATTTGCAAGGATCCTATCTCATGGCACCATAGCTCATCTAACTTGCATTGTTCTCATCCCCATAATTGCTTCATCCCCGTATAATTCCAATTTCCTCAAAAGTGGAAATTTCATTCCCTGATGCCACCTAGCTTCCGACCCACAAATGTCTCGTCCCCACAGCTCTCACATTTTGCAAAACTTAATTTTGGGTCTTGGTTATGTATGAGACTTTGTTGCTTGTGGGATTTTGTTAGCCACATACCTTTATCACTAAAACCAAGTTTTTGCACATCTTTGCATTTCATTTGTGGTTATCTTTGTTTGCGAGTTTTCGCATGGGCAAGGGTGGTGCATATCCCCACACCATATTAATTCCCACATATCCATTCTGCGAGGTCTTTTTTATGAGCTTCCAAAGTGCTGATTTTTTTATGCTTTTATTTATTCACCTAAACATTTCAAAAGGGATAGACGCTACTAGTTTTTAAGTTGGCACATCATTTCCATGGTGGTACAATGAGTATGGCATGAGTTATATGCAGACTGATTTTCATAGGATTTTTCCTAAATGTGCAATCGATTCATGTATATTTATCAGGAGATTTAGCTTTTGTTACGTTAAATTGGGAGAAATCCTAGTTATGGCCATGTCTCTTAAGGATGAGTTTGATGAAGTACACAGGGAAATTGGCAGTGAGTGCGAGAAGAGGGGATGGTATTAGGGATATGGATGTGGGTCTTTGATGTGATTAAGTGAAAAATAGTTGGCATTCCATCTATTTAAGGTATATATATTTTCATGATTCATCACACTATCTCTGAAGGAGGTGGGCAGAGGTAAATAAATATAAACACAAATTGAGGCAAAGAATATATAAAATTTTAATTGTATTTCCTGAATAAAAAAGCTTACAACTGCCTCTATTTATAGAGGTCTTAGTACATTCTAGAACTTAGGCCAACATAACAATCATTTAATATTTTCTACATTATTTTATCTCAATCCTTATCCTTATCTATAACATTCTAGAACTTTACATTTTCATATCATTTAATATTGACGGTGTGGGAGAAATTACACGCCAACACTCCCCCCTAATTTCTACCACGGATATTCATTACATTCTCAGTCTCTTTCACTGATGCTGCGGCATCTAAAATTTTATAGATCTAGCAATCGAACCTAGGAAATCCCATGATGTTGTTGGGATGCTCTAACCACGAGCTCTGGGACATTTTGTTACCAGTCCATCGTCGATTCAGGTGCCCACTTTATTCAGCAAAACCTCTTAAAACCTTTCATCTATCACAAATGGTGACAGGATCTCCTCCTTAACTTAGCTCTTGACGTCTGTCACAAATGGTGACAGGATCACCTCCAAAATCTTGCTTAACTCCTAACATCTGTCATAAATGGTGACAGGATTCCCAAACGATCTCCTTGTCTTCTGAATCTGTGATAGTCCACATAGCCATCAATCTGTCTGGCAGTGGATGCCAAAGTCTTCTTCCAAACAGCTTCCACTTCCACAGTCTCCCTGGATCGGTCTACTATATACTTGACCAAATTCTTTTGGCTCTCCAGGATCCTACCATCGGCTCTAATACCACTTGAAGGAGGTGGGTAGAGGTAAATAAATATAAACACAAATTGAGGCAAAGAATATATAAAACTTTAATTGTATTGCCTGAATAAAAAATCTTACAACTGCCTCTATTTATAGAGGTCTTAGTACATTCTAGAACTTAGGCCGACATAACAATCATTTAATATTTTCTACATTATTTTATCTCAATCCTTATCCTTATCTATAACATTCTAGAACTTTACATTTTCATATCATTTAATATTGACGGTGTGGGAGAAATTACACACCAACAATCTCTACAAGATATTTCTAGATAAAATCATGCATTTTGCTAGTGTAGACTATTATTCGTTGAGATTATTTCAAGGTGTGTACCCTTCTAATGCAGGTTTCTCAGTTTCATGGGGATCATTGTCTTGCAGGGATTTTCATCCCCTATACCAGATTCAAAGCTTTATCAAATCTCTGTGCGGGAAAGATAGCCTCTTATTCCTGCAAACTTGAGTATATCTAAACATCAACCAATATGCAATTTCTCATGTTAAGTGTTACCTTCGTGGATGTCTTATTGCTGGAAGCTTTTATGCACAGCGGAGATATGGTGTTTTGTGGGACTTTGGCCTGCATTTTCCATTGGCTTAGATATTTGGTTTCCCCACATGCTAGCAAGTTGGTGAAGACTATTATCATGGTACCGTGCCATGTTTTCTTTTCTCCTTTGGATTGCAATGGAAGGCTGCAACCTCATTTCTTACATGACAAGCATTTATTATCTATTTAAATGGAGATGTGTGCGATAGAGGTCATCTATTTGGCACCCTTAATTTTAGCAGGATGACTCTCAAGCTTCATTTAAGTCACGATGGAGACATATACATTATTCATGCACTATCCTCTTGTGAATGGAATTTTTGCAAAAAAATGAAAAGAAAAAGATTGCAAAAATAAAATATAATTAAAAGATCAAAATGCAAAGACAAGACACATAATTTTTATAGTGGTTCACCAATTGGATACATTCACTTTTAGCAGGGGATTCTCTTATTAATTTTGATACAATATTACAGCAGTTGTGTGCAATACAATAATATTTTTATCTATCTTCAATCTCCAGCAAAAAGAGAAACAAGAAGATGACCGACCAAGGAAGATGAATGGTCATCACCAAGAATGATAGTTTTACAAGAAATGACAGCTAAGGAGTGATTGGGCTTCACAAACCCAACAATATCCCACTTGAAGACCATTCATTGTTGGAGAGAGTTGCTCAGAGATATTCCCCACTTCATGGTTAATGCTACTTCTTCACAATGCCAAGAGAAGCCCTACTGAACTCTATTAGTATAATGTTCCCCTCTTTGTATTTCCCCTCTTTGAATTTTCTCTGTATTATTCTAGCTAATCTTAAGGGGGGATGTTAAGGATTAAAATTTTCTAGAAAATGGTAGAATGTTTCTAGAGTCTTCCATAAGTTAGAACATTCTTGGAACTGTTCTAGAAAAGAACATTTTAAGAGTTGTACAAAAGAACATTCCAAATTTTAGAATTATCTAGAAAACTAGAAGCTTCCAGGCTTCAAGGACATTGTAGTATATATATGTGATTGTAGAGAGCTGATGGGTACAGCATCCAGATTGTGGTAGACGGGCATGTGCAGGATCATCATGGAAAAAATAGGCCCTTAAGTGGCAAAAAATTTAGAAAAATCAGAGTTAGGCAACTTGATGTAAAAATTTGAATAAGTTATCTATATTATTTCAAAAATGTGTAAGAATAGAATCTGTAGCAAATTGAATGTAGTTTCTAAACTAATGGGTTTATTTGAAAAAACAAAAATCTATTTGGTGAAAATTTGAAATTTCAATGTAGTAGTACTTAAATTCAAGGGAAAAATAAGAAGTAGGTGTCTGTCTAACCACCCTAACCACAATAAAATGATAATATTTTTTTATAATATTTTAGATATAGGTAGAGGAATCATGTCTCGATGTGATGCATATTTTTTTGTAATTTTTTTCCAAGTAAATAATTAATTATGAATTTTTTATTAAGACTTTTAAAAAATATAAAAACTCATCTGTCTGACCACCTTAACTTGGTCAAAACTTCATGAAATTCAATTTTTCTTTTTTTAATCCTATAGTATGCAAAGCATAGAATGTGATGCATGTTTTGGATTCAAAAAATGTGATATTGTTTGAAAACTATAGATAATTTTCAATCAACCTATCAATCAAGACTTTAGTTGTATTTCAAATAGAAAATAAATAATAATTATTTATTTAATTCAAAATAAAGGATAATTTGTATTGGTGGAAAGCTAAAAATATCCTTTAAAAACCCTTTTCGTTTCATCAATTTTGGGTAAAAAAAATTCATCAGCCACATACCCTATATATACCCATCATATTGCCACTTTTTGGCCCATCATGATCCTGCACATACCCAGACACAACATTCAGATAGCTGCTAGACACAATATTTTGGATGTAATATGCAAGTTAGAAAAATATAATTTTCTGAGTGATTCAACACTGTTTTGCCCTGTATTTTCTCTATTCATTGTTGTTATGTTTTTTTCCCTTATATTCCTTGTTGATTATGTTATAGTTTGGGCCTATTTCTAACATGGTATCAAAGCTATGTTATATAAACAGGCCCAAACTATAACATAATCAACAAGGAATATAAGGGCAAAAAACATAACAACAATGAATAGAGAAAACATAGGGCAAAACAGTGTTGAATCACTCAAAAAATTATATTTTTCTAACTTGCATATTACATCCAAAATATTGTGTCTATCTGAATGTTGTGTCTACCACAATCTATATGTTGTACCCATCAGCTCTCTACAATCACATATATATACTACAATGTCCTTGAAGCCTAGAAGCTTCTAGTTTTCTAGATAATTCTAAAATCTGGAATGTTCTTTTGTACAACAACTCTTAAAATGTTCTTTTCTAGAACAGTTCCAAGAATGTTCTAACTTATGGAAGACTCTAGAAACATTCTACCATTTCCTAGACTATCTTAATCCTTAACATCCCCCCTTAAGATTGGCTAGAATAATACAGAGAAAATTCAAAGAGGGGAAATACAAAGAGGGGAACATTATACTAATATCCCCCCTTAATGGTCACCTCTAGCATACCAAGCATTCTTCTATCATATTCCTCTTTCAAGTCTTTCTCCCATTCTTGCTTCCTTCTAGCTTGCTCAGATGAGATTAGATCATCTTCTTCATCATCACTACCAATAATACCTCTAGCTTGTTCCAACTTGCATTTTCATAGCTCCATCTAGCATTTTCTCTCAAAGCATTCTTGACTGCATTCTTCCAATCTGGAAAACCACTTCCATGAAATATAGGCAAAACTTCATTTGTAGAGCCCATGCTAGCAAAAATCAGCCTTCAAACAAATATCAATCTAGCAATACTCCAACAATATAATAGCCCTGCAACCAAATATCCCTTTAACAATATATAAGCCCTACAAACAAACCACTTCTAGCAATATATCTTCCCTGCAAACAAATCACTCTAGCAATATATATCTAGCTGAATCTCTAGCTGAACCTCTAGATGAATCTCTAGCTGAACATGGTTGAATCTCTAGCTAAACCTCTAGTTGAAGTTGGCTCTGATACCATGTTAGAAATAGGCCCAAACTATAACATAATCAACAAGGAATATAAGGGCAAAAAACACAACAACAATGAATAGAGAAAACACAGGGCAAAACAGTGTTGAATCACTCAGAAAATTATATTTTTCTAACTTGCATATTACATCCAAAATATTGTGTCTAGCAGCTATCCGAATGTTTTGTCTACCACAATCTGGATGATGTACCCATCAGCTCTCTACAATCACATATATATACTACAATGTCCTTGAAGCCTGGAAGCTTCTAGTTTTCTAGATAATTCTAAAATCTGGAATGTTCTTTTGTACAACAACTCTTAAAATGTTCTTTTCTAGAACAGTTCCAAGAATGTTCTAACTTATGGAAGACTCTAGAAACATTCTACCATTTTCTGGACAATCTTAATCCTTAACAAACTCAAACTTCTCTCAAGGTACAACCTTGGTCAAAGCATCTTCCGGATTAACTTTCGTGTCAATTTTTCAACCTACAGCTTACCCTCATCAAGAATATGATGAATGAAATGATACCTTAGTTCTATGTGCTTTGTCTGATTGTGAAGGGTAGAATTCTTGGCCAAGTGAATAGCACTATGGCTATCACAAAACAAAGTGAAAACTAATTGCTTACACCATAATTTCCCCAACAATCGCTACAACCATATCATTTCCTTGGCTCCTTCAAGTAGAGAAATGTATTATGTCTCTGTAGATGAGAGTGCAACCACTTGTTGCAACCGTGAAACCCAACTGATCATTGCCCCGAAAAATATAAACACATAACCTATAGTAGACCTCTGTTTGTCCAAATCTCCAACCATATCTGAATCAACATATCCTCGTAGTTGAGTGTCATTCCTCCAAAACATAAAACATGACCAGATGAACCCTTCAAGTACCTCAAAATCTACTGAACTGTCTGCCAATGAGATTTACCCAGATGACTCATAAATCTGCTCACAACTCCCACTACATGAGTAATATCCAGATGAGTGCAAACCATGGAATACATGAGACTCCCAACTGTTGATGAATACAAAACATTGTTCATTTTTTCTTCCTCTTCTTGAGTTTTAGGACACATAGCTGAACACAATCGAACGTGATCAGCCAAAAGTGTACTAACAAACTTGGTATTTGTCATATTGAACCTATCCAATATTTTGTCAATATATTTTTTTTGAGACAATCTGATTTCTCTCTTTTTCCTATCTCTAATTATTTTCATCCTAAGAATCCTCTTTTCTACCCCTAAATATTTCATGGCAAAGCGTTGAGCTAAATGATGTTTTAATTCATGAACAATCTTCACACTATTACCAATAACCAACATATCATCAACATAAAGCAAAAGAATGACAAACTCGCCATTAGCAAGCTTTTTATAATAAATGCACAGGTCTGATTCACAACAAGTGAAATGTTGTTGAGTCATGAAGCTATCAAATTTGAGATACCACTACCTCGAGGCTTACTTGAACCCATACAAACTCTGTTTCAATCTACAATATATATGCTCCTAACCTTGCTGTGCAAAACCTTCACGTTGCTCCATATATAACTCCTCTTCAACATCTCCATGAAGAAATGTTGTTTTGACATCAAGTTGCTCAAGCTCAAGGTCCCAAATAGTTGCCAAGCCTATCGTTGCTCAAATGGTGCGCATTTTCACAACTAGTGAAAAAATCTCATTAAAATCAATCCCCTTTTTCTAATCAAATCCCTTCACAACTAGTCTAGCCCTATAACATTTATTTCCTCCATCTTCTTCCAGGCGATACATCCACTTATTTTTCAAAGCTTTTCGATTTGGTGGAAGAGTAACCAAATCCCATGTATCATTATCTCTAAAAGACTCCATTTCTTCTTGAATTGCTACCATCCATTGTACTGAGTTTTCATCTTTGTAGGCCTATTTAAATGTCGTCGACTTTGATTGATTGAAAAGTAAAAGTTCATAGTCATCATACTTAGATGGACGCCTCTTCTCTCGGGTAGACCTCCTTAATCGAGGAGCCTATTCTTACTACAAATTGGTTTCTTCCAAATGCATTCTTTGTAATTGATTTTGGATATCATTTATTTTATACTATAGATTTCCCTGTTGATAGACACACCCCTACACACTACCTCCAATAATCTATCCTTATGCTCCAGTCAACTCGAGCATCAAACTGCCAATAGTCCTAGCTACTTGCAATTTTTTATCATTTAAATTGCTTCGATCCTCCATACATTGTTGGAGAGAGTCATTATATAATTTCAAATTATGCCATGTTTTTTGTGCAGAGAAGTCAAACAGCTGCATACTAGTATGATGGATTGTAACACTTGGCACCACATCTAAAGGTTGTGATAAACAGATAGGAGGTTGTGAATAAAAAGAAGACGACGCAAAAATGGAAGGCAGTGATAAAGGTATACCAAGCTGGATGGAAATATTAGAGGGCGCACTATCATATACATATTGCATTGAAATTCCAATAGGGTGCATTGGAAGAATTTGCTACGCACAAGTATTTTTATGACTCTGTTGTATTTTTTGCGCACAAGTATAATGAGGGGCACCACCAGTCAAAGAGTGTGCACAAACAGTGAGATGTAAGGGAGACACTATTGAAGACTGTGTGGAAATATTCAAGGGAAGTGATGAAGCGTTGGGAGGTAGTGAACAAGAAATTGAAGGTGAAAAACTAACAGAAAGAACAATCCCCTTTGGTTTTTGTAAATTATTATCATTATCAAACAAATCAATCTCAATACATTCATTCAGATATGAGCTCTATTTTTGCAAACCTAGGAAAATTTTCTTATTAAACATGACATCCTGATTGTGAATAATCTTTTTGGAAATGGGATCCCAGAGCCTGAAACCAAATTGATCTTCTTTGTAACCAAGAAAAATACATCTCGTATATTTCATATCCAACTTTTTCCTCTGCTCTTTTGGAATATGCACAAAGGCCTCACAACCAAACACACGTAAATGATGAAAAGAGATTATTTTTCCGAGCCATCTTTTCTCTAGAATATCAAAATCTAGTCGAGATGAAGGAGCTCAATTGATTAAATAAACTACAGTATTACAAGCCTTTGCCCAAAAAATTTTCCCCAATCTGGCATTCAAGAGCATACACCGAACTCTCTCAAGAATCATTCGATTCAACCTCTCAACTGAACCATTTTCCTGAGGGGTGAATGGAACCACTTTAATTCTGTGAATGCCATATCTGCACAAAAATTATCAAAATCTGAAGAGCAAAACTCTCCCCCATTATTTGTTAGTAGGCATTTAATTTTGTGCCCAATTTGATTTTCAATAGTAGCCTTAAAAGTCTTAAATTTTAAAACAACCTCTAATTTTCTATTCAACATTTAAATCCAAAATTTATGAGTGCAATCATCAAAAAAAGTAACAAAATAGTTTTCACCTCCAAAAGAGGTTACCTTGGTTGGACCAAATACATCAGAATGCACCAGCTCCAAAGGTGTAGTCTTCCTCTCATGACCAATCTTCACAAAGTTGGCCCGACTTTGCTTGCCAAAAAGGAAATGCTCACATAACTCCAAATCAACTAATTTGAGGCCTGGAAGTTGATCCC
>VDFB02094400.1:0-34567 GCA_007258455.2 Sequoia sempervirens
TTCATACTTGGCTTACTTGAAGACACAAAGAGGTAATGATTCTATATTGGTGGTGGTGGATAGATTTTCTAAAATGGAACATTTCATACCTTGTAAGAAGACAACAAATGTAGTACATGTAGAAAACTTGTTTTTCAAGGAGGTGGTGAGATTGCATGGATTACCTAGGAGTATTGTTTTAGACAGAGATACAAAGTTTGTTGGTTACTTTTGGAGGACACTTTGGAAGAAGTTAAAGACAGATTTAAAGTTCAATTCTACTTTTCACCCACAAATTGATGGATAGATAGAGGCAGTAAACAGGAGTTTGGGGAATTTGTTGAGATGTTTTGTTGGAGAGAAAATTGGAAGTTGGGATTTAGTTCTTGCACAAGCAGAGTTTGTATACAATAATTCAATGAACAGGAGTATCAAAAAAAAACCTGTTGATATTATTACTAGAGTTCACCCTAGAGGTATATCAGAGTTGCAAGACATTGGTAAAGAAGAAAAAAAGAGTACAAAAGTAGAGGAATTTGTAGAACATATAAAGAAGGTGCATACTCAAGTAAAGCAGTAATTGGAAGATATGAACTGGAAGTATAAGGAGTGAGCAAATGAAAAGAGAAGACATAATGAGTTCAAAGTTGGAGATGAAGTAATGGTATATTTCAAGAAGGAAAGATTTCCAGTTGGCACATATAATAAGCTGAAGATGAGGAAGTTTGGACCCTGTAAGATTTTGAAAAAAATTGATTCAGGAAATGCATATGAAGTAGAGTTACCGGATGGTGTGAGTATATCACCTATATTCAATATTGCAGATCTACATCAGTACCATGAAGTAGAATTCAGGAAAGACGGTAAAGCATAAATGGAGAAACAATTTCCTAAACAACAATCAGATGAGATAGAAGAAATTTTAAATACCAGAGATGGGAGGAAAACATGTGGAAGATAGTACAAAGAATACTTTGTGAAATGCAAAGGCATACCAGTGGAGGATTATTCTTGGATTTCTCAAGCTAAGGTAGACCATATTGGTTTTCCCTTAGCCCCAGCAAAGTGAGAGACTCACTTTTCAATCAACTCTAAATGTCTGATGTAGGAGCATCCTTGGTTCTTGGAAATCTTGCATCAACCAAAAATATTTTCATTTCAGTGTCTTGTTTTAGTTCTTGTTCAATTCATATTGGAAGATTCAATGTATCATCATATTTTCTCACTAGACCTTGTGGATCTATGTTTGCATTGTGGACATGTTCATTTTCCTTATTCCAATATTTGAGCACAATTGGATCTTTTTCTGGAAAGTTATTGCTTCTATATTTATTGGAAGTTTCTTGAATCGGAACTAGAATAATTTCCAACCCTAACGGCTAGTTTGATCACTCGTGGATCTTTCCCGTAGCTTGTGAATCTTGATAGTGTGATTTGAATTGTTACATGGAGTGTCCCCAACCTTAATTATAGGTCCACATTTCATCCTATTCATTCACCGAGGAGTGATTCAAATTTGAGGCTGGCCTATTCCATGCACACATTACATTTTCTTTCATTGGAGATTGTAATGATCTTTGGCCAACACAGAAGATTCTAGATCTATGGACATGATATAAAGCTTGTAATAGATCACTAGGATAGCAAGAAGTGGATTACATAGAGTGATATATGTTTGATATGTAATACTTTCACTCTCATTAAGGAGCATATAGGAAGATGGTATTTTAAGCATGTTGTATCAGGCATGTGAGCCCAATTTGTGATCCCAGATGATGTTGTTGGTTGTTTGTATTTGAAATTTTTGTTAATAAGAATGTTTGAATCTACATTTTCCTCCATATTTCGTGTTGCTTCTATTGTGTAACTCTTGTTGCATGGCTTGAGCTATTCTCTTTGAGGACCCTCCTTCTATGGTTTCACCAATATGCAGAAGGCTCAGATAGTTGAGGAGAATTTGGCTGTGGATTTAGGTGGATAGATAGGGGTTTAGATTGGCAATGCACCTCTAGTAGGTTTCATTTCTTGGGGTGGTCAAATTTAGTCAACAGGTTCATTTCGGAGTTAGCAGGCACCCACTAAGGGTGGTCAGTACCAGCAGTAGCCCTCTCATTCAAAACATAAGAACTCTCGGTCTCAACAGGGTGATAGGTTTCAGTCTAGGAGAGATAAGAATTGGTGGTGGAACAAGCATTATCACTCTAATTAGTTGGCCCAGAGTTCATAGTCTATAGTTAACAGGGGCAGTGTTCAGAAGTCTAGCGCACCTCCAAGTGGTAGAGGTTTTAGCAGAGGTATAGGGTGCTTCTCTTGTGGTCAGTAGGGTCACATTGCTAGACAGTGTCCTTAGAAGGGCACATCTAGATTTACTCAAAGACCGATGGCTTTCGAATCAATAGTAGGGGATGTAGGAAAATCACATAGATTTTTTGTTGTGGTTGAAAATCGCTAGGACAAGCACTAGGGTACAATGGTTGAGACACCAGGTGTCTTATAGGGTAGTAGATTCTCTATTCTCTTTGATTCCATTTCTTCATATTCCTTCATTTCTCCTTTCGTAGTAGCATGATGTGGACTGGTGGTAGCAAAATAGGATGATAGGTGGCAGGTTGAATTGGCCTTCGGTGCTAAGGTCACAGTTGAGTCTCTAGTATATGGTTGTAATTTTAGGATTGGGTCTCTTGACACCATAATAGAACTTCATATTATTCCCCTTGGGTCATATGATATTATATTGGGCATGGATTGGTTAGAGGCTCATAGAGCAGTCATAGATTGTCGTTGAAAGTCAATGAAGTGTACAGATGATTCTAGTAGTGAGGTTGAGGTAGTTGGGGTTCAGAGGCCTATTTCCTTGAGGATGATATCAGCTATGCAGTTGAGGAGGTGTATACAGTAGGGTTGTCAGCTGTTTGTAGTGACTGTTAATGATTTGGAGTTAGGAGAGAGCCAGGAGGAGGTGTCTCTTGATAGTCATCCTATCCTTAGACAATATGCAAAGGTCTTTCCTAGCGAGATTCTAGGGATGCCACCTAAGCGTGACATCAACTTTAAGATAGATCTTGTACTTGGAGTTGAGCCCATTTCATGAGCTCCATACCAAATGACCATTCAAGAGGTTGAGGAGCTTTGGTTATAGCTTGAGAAGTTGTTAGTGAAGGGATTTATTCATCCTAGTGTTTCTCCTTAGGGAGCACTAGTGATTTTTGTGATTTTTCTGAAGGACGGGTCCCTTCGATTGTGCATTGACTATTGGTAGTTGAACAAGGTGACAATAAGGAACAGGTATCCATTTTTGAGGATCGATGATCTATTTGATCAAATCAAGGGTGCTAGGGTATTTTCAAAGATTGATCTTAAGTCAAGATATCATCAATTACATGTCTTCAAGGTAGATATCCATAAGACCACATTTTGTACTTGTTACAAACACTACAAGTTCATAGTTGTGTCATCTGGGTTAACAAATGTGTCGTCGGTGTTCATGAGTTTGATGAATGGTGTGTTTTGCACCTACCTCGACAAGTTTGTCCTAGTGTTTTGAGATGACATTTTGATCTATTTGAGGAGCATGGAGGATCATGAGGAGCATCTTAGGAAGGTGTTATAGTGTTTGAGGGAGAACCAGTTGTATGCAAATTTGGTGAAATGTGAGTTCTTCCAGACTGAGGTGAAATATTTGGGTCATGTTATCTCTGGTGAGGGAATTACAGTGGATCCTTCAAAGATCTAAGGTATCATTGATTGGCTTGCACCCACTAATGTTGCAGAGGTTTGCAATTTCATGGGGTTAGCAGGTTACTAGGGACGGTTCATATATGGGTTTTTGAGGATAGCCTACCACATCACTTCTCTTCAGAGGAAAGGGAAGAAATCTATTTGGTTAGAGTAGTGCAAGGCATATTTTCAGACTCTTAAGGAGAGATTGATCAGTGCACCTATCTTGGTTATTCTTGATCCTACTAGGAATTTTGTAGTTTATATAGATGCTTCTTTGGAGGGATTAGGAGTTGTGTTAATGCAGGATGGTCACGTGAGCCTATGAGTCCCACAAACTCAAGGATTAGGAGCTAAACTATCCTACACATGATCTATAGTTAGCCGCAGTGGTTCATGCTTTGACAAGATGGAGGCACAGTGATCATCGTAGTTTACAGTGTATTTTCATGCATCCTAATCTGAATGCGAGGTAGAGATGATGGATGGAGTTCTTATGTGACTATGATTTTGAGGTGAAATTCATTTAGGGAAAGGAGAATGTGGTTGTGGATGCACTTAGTAAGTGGAGACACGAGCTATTGACAGTGACTCTTGGTGTGGACTTGAGGAGCCAGATACTTTCATAACTTCCTTCAAATAGTTGGTATCAAGAGGTGAGGTCTGAGGTGGAGTCAGGAAGAGTTTTAGACAGAAAATATGTAGGATATTCCCTTGATTTAGATGGTTTGTTGCAAAATTTGGGTCGTATTTATGTTCCTTCCTCAAGAGATCTTCATACTTTGATCATGACCAAGGCTCATTGGGCACCCTATTCAGCTCATCTGATTGTCAAAGGATGCATGCAGATCTTAGACAGCTATACTTTTGGGTTAGAATGAGGAGAGATATTGCTGATTTTGTGTCGAGATGTCTAGAGTGTTAGAGAGTGAAGGAAGAACACTAGCATCCTTCAAGGCTTTTGTAGCCTCATCTAGTCCCGAAATGGAAATGGGGCATTATCTCATTAGATTTTATTATTGGTTTTCCTATTTCTTCCCATTGGCATGATGCCATTATGGTCATTGTGGACAAGTTGACGAAGGTAGCACACTTTTCTCATGTCCAATCCTCATAACAAGATTCATAAGTGGCCAAATTTTTCATGGAGGACATTGTCAAGTTACGTGGTGTTCCTCGCTGAATTATTTCAGATAGAGATCTAGTGTTTACTTCAGCTCTTTAGACATCCTTGCAACATGAATTAGGGACTCAGTTGAACTTCAATTCAACTTATCATCCAAAGACTAATGGGTAGACCAAGATGGTCAATCAAATCCTCGAGGATATGCTTTGGATGTACATCATGGATCAGCAGTCATGTTGGTATTTGGTGGAGTTTGCATACAATAATAGTTATCATAGTTCTATTAGCATGCCTCCTTTTCCAGGCATTATATGGTCATCTGTGTTGGACCCTATTGAGTTGGGATCGTTTGGAGGATAGGGTTCTTTTGGTTTTGGAGATGCTTTAGGAGATGGAGCAGCAAGTATTTTGCATTAGGGAGCATTTGGTAGCAACCCAAGATAGACAAAAGAAATATGTTGATGCTCACAGGGTGGACTGTTAGTTCTTAGTTGGAGAGTGGGCATTCTTGCGAGTGTTTCTGTGAAAGAGTTTGATCTATTATAGAAAATGATCTAAGCTCTCACCATGATTTGTTGGGACTTTTGAGATCTTGGAGAGGATTGCTCCTGTAGCATATTGTCTTGCTTTACCGCCTAGTCTCTCACGCATTCATGGTGTTTTTCACATTTCAGTTCTCATACCCTATTATCCAAGCATATCTCATGTACTTGATTGGAATGCATTACAGATAGACGACAGGTAGCTGGCTTCGGAGCCTATGGGCATCATATATCATAAGAGACTCACACTCAAGGGACTAGACATTGAGCAGGTTAGGGTCCAGCGGGATCTGAATGACGAGTCTTCTACTACCTAGGAGGATGCTTCCAGGATGAGAGAGTTGTACCCATATTTGTTTGCAAGTTTCCAAAAGTAAGCCTAGTCCTATGGGGGGAGGATGTAGTGCCCCTCAGTTTTCTTTGGTTTTGGACAGTTACTTGAATTGTATTTGGACCTTATAATACTATTTGATGACACTTGGATATTGTGACACTTTGATGCTTAGTTATGATGATATTTGATGACACTGTTACATCTGATGTTTTACGATTATATCATGCTTAGTAGATTATTTTAAATTTTTATGTGAGTTATCATGGATATGAGTATTATGTGATTGTTACATGCATGTTTTATCATGATTTGACATCTTATTGTGTGTCAATGTATTGGTGAAGGGGGACAAGGTCGCATCACTTTCTTGTGAGTGCCCTGCAACGTTGTGATTTTCCCTTCATGATGTGTTTGCTTGTTTCTCTATATACACGTTTGACTATGTGGTTTGTTGCAGGTTATAGGTACCAGGCATCGAATCCACCTGAATTGTCAGGTTTGAGTGTGCCTTAATCCCAATGGAGTTTTTTGTCTTGGAGATAGCATCGGTTCCCCCACATTGAGCCATCATCCTTGTCGAGGATGAGTATTTGTGTGTCACACCATTTTGTAAGGTTAGTTCAAGTTGTGTTGCCAATGTTGTTGTCATTTTGTCTTCCATTTCACAGTATGATTAGGTATTGCTTGATAGTATGATTATTGAGTAATGTACTTGACTATACATTTGCTTGATTATTTCGTTAAAATAGAGATTATCAGATTTAAAAGGATTTTGATTAATTAAATGAAAGCTTTTACATAATTAAAGTATAGCTTTAATAGAACATTATTAAAGTATTTATTTGATTTTAATAAATTAAGATTTATGGTTGTATAAGGGAATTTAAAGAATAAATGTATTAATAAATTAATATTAATTATTCGATTTATTGTACGTAAATCATAAGATATGATTCAAAAATTATAAAATAATAACAAAGCTGAATAAATTGTACATAGTGGGGAAAAATAAAAGAAAAATTAATTAATTAATTTTATAAAGTGGAATACAATTATGGATGGGGTAATAAATAAAGTAGTGGAGTTAACTGATAGAGGGGCTTTTGATTATTTTCTAAAAACAAATCTTGAAAACTCGGTCGTGAATATTTTCCCTCTTCTTGGAGTTTGTTTTTGGTTCTTGAAAGTTGATTCTTGATCTTGGAGGCTTTTGGAGTTGGGGATTTCAGTGTTGGTGGAGATTTTTGAAGTCCACAGTTGAAGCTAAAAGATGGAAGTGGTGAGCTCTGCCACAAAACTTCCTCTAGCAAGCAAGAAAAATTTAGGTTCTACCATTTTCTTTCCAGTTTATATTTTGTTTAGAAAACAAATGTTAATCTTGGGTTGTTTGAAACAATTGATTCATTGTTTATTTAGTCCTGAATTAAAAGAAAATTTTAGGAATTTCTTCTTCAAAGAATTATAGCTGAGACTCTTGCCAGGAATTGATTTGTGTTTGTAATTTTGGTATGTCTCCATCGTACTTTTGATTTAATTGCTTAGTGTTTTGAGAAACCAATAGAATTAAAGAAGATTGAATTTTTGAATTAATAGTAAAAAAATTGCATTCTTTGTAGTCGAAAACTTTGCACCTCATATTGTCTTCAATCTTTGCATAGTTATATCGTCCAGTCCTTAGATTCTCATTACCGTGCTCCAAGCTCTTTAATTTCCAGCACCCTCTTCTATTTTCAAATAATGCAATCAATGGATTTTAATTGAATCTTGGTCAAACCTTTCTTTCTAATGGAGTCATCTTTTGTTGATCTTTCAAGTTGTTTGCCCAAACATTATTCCATCATTCTATTAAATTTTGTATAGCCTTGAAGGATTGAGCATACGTGAGTAATTATGTAGGAGATAGGCAAACTTTTCCCAAATTTCCAAACTTTATTTCACCTTGAATCAGTTTGAATCTTATAGAAAAGGCGTCACCCCTGTTCTAATCATCCTTCTGCCAAACATACATTCTTAGTCGCAGCCTTGTCCTAGATATATTATCTCTCAGAATCAATGGGAATAAGGGTTGTAAGTATTTCAATAATAGTTTCCCTATATCAGTTCCCTAAGAGAGTTGCTTTTGTTAGTTATGATTAATATACAGCTGTTACTTTAGTTTGATTGTTGTTCATCTCTTAAAATATCTTATACTTTTAATGGGCTCCATGCAATGTGAGTAATTTCACCATTCCTCTGGTATCGACCTCTGACTCCTTTCATAGATAATGAAACTTAGATTAAATATTGTGTTGTCTTCTACTATTAACATATAGCATGATCCCTAGTCTATGCACCACATGCGTGCTTCCACTCGAGCTCTAACATTCAAATTTATCTCTTATTTGCATGTTGTATTCTGACATTGGAAACCAATGTAATCTAGGAGTTCGGTTAGTTGTAAATCTTTTTCTTTTGTTTTAAATGTTTGACCAATTAAATAAATGAAAGACAGTATTTGTAGAAAGAGATTTTCTTGGATTTAGATGACTAATTGGTAAACATGATGTGTGTATCTTGGAAATCCATTTTAGACTCCATGTTCTCTTATGATATTGAGTTGTTAGTTGAAACAAGTGAATGGTTACTGTTTTAGAAATGAATGTGGATGTTGTTCAAATGTGTAAGCCATTATGTAAGTGATTATTAGGAGTCTTCCAGAGGCTAGGGGAAACTGTTTTCTTGATGGAATTCCTTGGTAATCCTTGAGATGATTGTTGTGTATTAAATGAGTGTATTGATGGTTTTTATCCTTGCATAATGTATTCGCCTATGTGGTTGGAACTTGAGTGTGGGAAGGGTTATTCCTCCCCTTTTTATTTTTCTAATGAGTTTTGTGATGGTGCAAGTGGCTTTGCTCTTTCATTTTATTGGGGTCACCTTGTTGTCAGTAGGGGAGTGGCTCTCAATGGGGTCGGCGCACAAAGTGGCACCTAGGTAACCAATGTGGGAGTTTTGTAATTAAGTGATAACCTAAAATGAACTAGGTGGTTTGGTAGTAATCACACTAATCAAGATAAGTAAATTCCTCACTCATGGCTCAAGTGCTCGTATAGGATTGAGATGAGTCGGGAAGGCCTAGAATGGCAAGATCAACTACCTCATCCTCACGAGAGGTATGTTGATTCCGTATAGGTTTGCATGAGGGGCCGGATGTAATTCCCTGTCACGCAAACCCAAAAGGACAACTAAGACAACAGTAACAACCCAAAAAAAAAATTAAACACGAGAGATGTACATTAAGTTACAATACAAGAGAAGCAATAAAACAACTGCTCTAACAACCTACATCCTCTGGGGTACATGTGATGACATTACAAAACCTAAACCCAAAACTTAATGATAGCAAACAAAAACCAAGTTTAAATTATAACCATGATATAGCATACGTTTACAATAATCATACATCAATTATAATCCATCGATAAGATACATTCACATATAAAACTCAAAATAAACAAGATTAGCTAAATCCCAATGACCATAATCATATTATCATCATGTGAATATAATGGAGCATATTTCCACAGATACAACACATCAAATAACGGCTATCACGAACCATTGACCACATAAGGTTTATAAAGGTAAAATGATACTTTTCATCCACTTCATTACAATACATTGTTCAATATCATAAGTATACATCAATGTTCCCAACACAACATGGGAGTAGTACATCAAATACATGAGTATAACATAATGAAATAATATACAACTAAATATATGGTGAACTTTGGAACACCCTGCATCTAAACAGCACCGCGTTGCACAAACATTGATAGGGCACCCAATGAGGTGCATAGCACATTCCACCTAACCATGTGGACTCGAAGGCCCGCCCCCCATGCTAGGAGCTGACAAGAAAGACCCATGATCCAAGATAGTCAAGTAGAATGACCACGAGACCCAACCACAGAAAAGAAACCAAAACATGACAAATAACATCATTGATTACATACAAGATGACTGCTTCTAAAGGAAAACAAAGATAATGGCAAGGGATACTATGGGAGAGTGTCATCGCACGACCCTATCATGGGTTATCCTGGTTGCCTCTCAATAGGTACCAGCCCCCATCTATGGTTATCCAGGATGCCTCTCACTAGGCATTGGCCCCATAGGGTGACATGTGCGGGACTGTTATCCCCTCATGAGGACAAGGTAGCGATCTTTCCTACCATGACCTTCTTAGCCCACCCTTAGTCTATGAAAGCACTAACGACATGTGCAAGGTATCTTACTTATCTTTAGTTAATGTGTTCCTACCCAAACCCACTAGTTCATTTGTTAGGTTTTCACTTATTTAACCAACTCTTCCATGGGTTATCTAAGCTTCCCCTTTATGTGTTGGCCCCCATGAAGAGCCACCCTCCCAATAGCTCTGAACTAAAGCTCACAACAACAAGGGGTGTACCAAACATTAAAAATCACAAAACAAGAGCACGCGCAAGGCATGAACCATCTCGCCCAAAGAATCACAATGAAGGTACAATAACAACACAAGGTAACACCCACATGAATCAAAACAAAGGTCAGATCATGAAAATCCAATAATACAGCTTTCCCACTACCTCTAGAAGCCTACTAAACAACCTACTTTTGACTCCCTATAGGGAAAGTCTCAACACTAGGGGTTCCCACAAGGATAAATATCGAAGTACATCAAATTGAAAATGATTCAAAGGAGAAAAGATTGCACACAACAAAGAAACATAACCATCCAACTTAATCCTCATTTCACATTTAAGATAGAACCAATAAAATCGTTTGTTAATCCAACATGAACCTGATGGATAAAATCATCTTCAAAACTAAGCAACCCAAAGGGTAGACACATCGAAATAAAAACATCAAATCAACCTTGAAAGCAATAGTAAAAACAATCAATTCTTAACTCATTTCTAAATTCAATAAATCAATACAAACAACAATCACCTCAACCTCAATTAAACAAAATCAACATTCATTCACTAATCGCTTACAGAGTACAATCTTAATATTGTAACCCATAAAAAGGAAATATAATCACAATAGGTAATAAATCGTCTTACCTCAACTTACTAGACCACTAACATGATAAATAAACAACTTGACATGAAGATAGGAATACATGATACTTCAAGGGAACAATGGCATCTTCCATAGAGTTTGCAACAAAGTTTAACAACGACACTACTAGTACACTAACAAAATTAAGATCTTCCTATTTTCCATTCATCTATTAATTCCATTAGTATTATTAGGTTTTATATCCACAACTGAGATCTAATATAAAATTATAGTCATGGTAGTCCCTTGTTTTGGTATAATTAAAGCTAAAAATGAAGACTAGAACTAATTCGTTATAACTTTCAAGTCAACTTGTCCTTTAATAAATTTTTAAGAAAATTCTTAAATTGGATATATATCTAATGCATGACTGAAAGATTCAGTTGCTATATACATAATATTTGATTATTGCATACCTTGTGTTTCTAATCAAATATGTTAAACATATTTACATTAAAAGATTGACATACTTTCATGTTACATATTTTAACACAAACTAACTTACTAGATAACTATTAAATAAAATAAAAAAACTAGTCACCATTCACTAATAAAGCAATAAAGAGTAAACAAATATTTTACCACCTATATAAATACCGCTACTTCACTTAAGTATTACTAATGCTTCACTCATTTATTTAAATTTTGCTTATTTACTTCTATATTAATAATCAAATAGATTTAATTTTCACTCCCTTACTGAAAACATATTAATATTTAAACTAAATCTTATGGATAATAGGCCCCCACATTACTCACAACAAATTAATCTTTTAATTCCATTTCCCATTCAAAGAAACAAATTCCAAGCATGATATAGATAACCAATTTTACATTTTATGTTCACACTTACGAGACATCATTAAATAATTTAAGAAATTATATATTCATATTACATAAATATCTCGATGCATATTTTATCACAATCAACATACTTTCCATTCTAAGCCACGGTTACTATATACATTTAATGTAATAATCATAAAGCATATTGGAACAATCAAATGTTTTTTTTATAAGAAATTGTTAAATAACTAAGGGGAAACTATAGATACATAATCTATATTGTCTAGAAACTCCTCTTACAGAGGCCAATGGTTGATTTAATAATATTCATACATATAGAGATATGTATATATATATATTACAAAAACACATAGTGAACATATCATAATTTAAAAGATTTGTCATATTATATATGTAGCGCACACATCTAGATATTGATGTATTTAAAGAGAATCTGAGGTATCCCCACATGTATACACATATGTATATATATCTTATAAAAAAAACACAAATATTTACTAGACAAACGAAGTGTCCAATATCTTAGAGCATGCACTATTAAATAAAATAAAACAACTAGTCACCATTCACTAATAAAGCAATAAAGAGTAAACAAATATTTTTACCACCTATATAAATCACAGCTACTTCCTTAAGTATTACTAGTAAAGCACCACTCATTTTATTTAATTTTTTTTTCTTGTTACTTCTATATTAATAATCAAATAGATTTAATTTTTCACTCCCTTACTGAAAACATATTAATATTTAAACTAAATCTTATGGATAATAGGCCCCCACATTACTCACAACAAATTAATCTTTTAATTCCATTTCCCATTCAAAGAAACAAATTCCAAGCATGATATAGATAACCAATTTTACATTTTATGTTCACACTTACGAGACATCATTAAATAATTTAAGAAATTATATATTCATATTACATAAATATCTCGATGCATATTTTATCACAATCAACATACTTTCCATTCTAAGCCACGGTTACTATATACATTTAATGTAATAATCATAAAGCATATTGGAACAATCAAATGTTTTTTTTATAAGAAATTGTTAAATAACTAAGGGGAAACTATAGATACATAATCTATATTGTCTAGAAACTCCTCTTACAGAGGCCAATGGTTGATTTAATAATATTCATACATATAGAGATATGTATATATATATATATTTTAAAAAACACATATATATTCATTTATATCATAACATTTTTAAAAAATTCATATTATATATGTACACGTCTAGATGTTTACAGCCAGCACATTTAAGAGAATACAGGTATCCCCACGCGTATACACATATGTATATATATCTTATAAAAAAAACACAAATATTTACTAGACAAACGAAGTGTCCAATATCTTAGAGCATGCACTAGCACCTTACATGGCTGGTAAAGAAAGAGTCAAATCACCCAACACTAAAATTGTAACACCCCTCATTTGGGATGTTTGGATCGGCAATGTTTTCTTTGAAATGCTTTGTTACGTTTATCTTTGGGATTTTGGAACTTGGTTACTTTTTGATTGCGATTGTTATTGAGATGTGAATGTTATATTTTAATGTGATGTTATGTTATTCTGATGTTATCTTTATGGCATGTTTTGTATTAACTTAGAAGATATTTGATTTAACGATGTTTTATGCTGTTGATCATATCATTGATGTTAGAATCGTCAATTAGTAATTGTGTATTGGTGAAGGGGCGGGATTGAATCACTTTCTTGTGAGTCCCCCTACAGGTCACGAGATTTCCTCTTCATGGTGTGTTTGATCATATTATATATATGCATGTTTGATGTACTCTTTGTTACAAGTTGATAGGTACATGACATCGACTCCACCTGGTTCACAGGTTTGAGTGTGTCCATTGACCAACGGAAATCGATTGGGAGATATTAGCTAGGTTTTTCGTGCTTGAAATTAGGTCACCTTAGTCATAGTGTCAGTAGATGGGGTTGTTGTCGGGTTAGTTGTTTTAGTTTGGTCCATTTCACCTTGTGTATTTATTTAATTTCAAATTATAAAGGTTATTAAATAGCTTGAGTAGTTAAATTTATGTTTAAATGTATTTAGTTGCAATGTTGAAATGTTATTTGTTTTATTGATTGATTTGATTTAATTAATAAAATTAGATTGAGTTTATTGATTAATTAGATTAATGGTGATATATTAAATTAGATAGTTGTTTTGGAATTATTGTATATAAAGATTTAATTAAAATAAAACTAAAAATCATGTTTGGATAGTTAGAGTTAAATTAAAATAAATAAATAAATGAAAATGAAAATGTGTTTTTAATTTCATTTTTGAAAATTATTGATAAAGTAAATTCTTGGCAAAATTTGTATTCTTTTATTTTAATGAATTTTGAAAAATGCATGAGATTTGAATTAGTAAGTAAAAATTTGTTTTAAATTTAAAATTGGAAATATCCTCCAAATTTTGCAATAAATTTAGTGGGTGGGGATATTTTAGGGGTTTGACCAAATTGGGGAAACTCTATTTGGAGCATTTGCTATTTTATTTTGGCTTTTTAATTTTGAAATTGTGGAAGAAAGGAGGAGAAAATATTTGGCTTTTTTGTTCTTGGAATCTTGAAGAAGCAAGGGGATTTCTTGGTGGGCTGGAAAGAGATCTAAAAGCACCATTTGAATCCTTCTATTTGTGGAGAAAAAACCAGGTTCCTCCTTCATTTTTGTTTTTCTTTTTGGAAATAAGTTTCAAA
The DNA here is from genome assembly GCA_007258455.2 of Sequoia sempervirens. Lineage (NCBI taxonomy): Eukaryota > Viridiplantae > Streptophyta > Pinopsida > Cupressales > Cupressaceae > Sequoia > Sequoia sempervirens. The sequence continues at coordinate 14,328 of VDFB02094400.1, forward strand.
TCTTTAAAAATATTGTTTAATTGAATGCAAACCCATGGGAATTTATTTTTAAGTTGGCAATAGAATTTGTAAGGGATCAAATGAAGAGTTTAAACTACCCTATTCATCTTGAGGAAAACCCAGAATTTTATACCATGCTATTGTGTTCAAAATCTTTCTTCTTAGTTTTCTCCTCATGAAAATTTGCCCAATTTGTGTATAAAATGGAAAAATATAAATAAATATATATATATAAGAAGTATATATATATGCATATAATGTTTATGATTGGAAATTAATTTTCTTTCTGTGAAAAGCTCTCTAAATTTTATAAAATAAAATAAACATGAATAAAATTATGTCATGTTTTGTTAAGTCTTTTTCTTCTGTAGCGAGTAGTTTCTTTTAGTTTTTAAATTAAAATAAAATTAAAATTTTTTATATCACGTGACGTGGCTGCCAAATACCACATCCATGGGCTGGTTGTGCGGCTCTATGGTTGGGGAGGTGCATAAAAGCGACCACCGCAGTCGTCCCCTGTTGAAATTGCCAATTGCCCGGCTAAAGGCTTTGCCTTTTGCTTTTTTTATATATTTTATTTTTATTTTTTATTTAAAAAAATAGTTTATTTTTAATATATCTATTATATTATACTTATTTGTGTATAATATATATATATATTATATAGTAATTTTATATTATATATAATATATATATATTATGTATATATATATATAATATGATATTTTTAAAAGGATACATATTTATATTTGTATATATATACACATTAAGTATATATATTCTTTTATATGTATATTTAATATATAGTTAGATTCAAATATAGATTATTTTATGATATATTTAGAGGTGAATATTATATTTCAAATGATTTATTTAGAAAGTTGAATTTTAATAGTCAAATGATTTATTTAAAAGTAGATTTTAGATATTCAAATGATTTATTTAGAAAGTTGAATTTTAATAGTTAAATGATTTATTTAAAAGTAGATTTTAGATAATCAAATAATTATTTAGAAAGTTGAATTTTAATAGTCAAATGATTTATTTAAAAGTAGATTTTAGATATTCAAATGATTTATTTAGAAAGTTGAATTTTAATAGTCAAATGATTTATTTAAAAGTAGATTTTAGATATTCAAATGATTTATTTAGAAAGTTGAATTTTAATAGTCAAATGATTTATTTAAAAGTAGATTTTAGATAATCAAATGTTTATTTAGAAAGTTGATTTATTTAAAGTGGACGTTGGAAACAAATGACTTTATTTATAAAGATGATTTTAATCCTTATTTATGTTTGCAAATAGAATTATAATATTAAATTTAAATTCCTCAATGGTGCCAAGTGATTTGTTTTATTTTGAGTACGAACGAATAATGCTAATTATTTAAATTGAATTCTTGTACTATACCAGTGCTTGGCTTGGGTTTAGGAAACCCGAACGTTAGTTTATTTAAATTGTCTAAAGTGGTTGCTAGCTATGTTTGATCATTCTCGATGTTGTGCAAATTGAGTAGATGTCTTGAAGTCTTCCAGATAGGGTTTCATTTAATTGTATGGGTTGTCGTTATGATAGTCAACCTTTGGATTATCTTGGGATTTGTACCTCCTTGGGATTAGGAGAGGGTTATGAGGATTGTGCCTCCTTTGGAAGGAGTGGGGTTAGTACTTTTGTTTTCCTCTAGTGTTTGGAGTGAGCTTCCTATACCTGTTTCCTCCTTGGATTGGAGAGGTCGTCTTTCTAGTTTAACCATTGGATTGTGGTTTTGTATTGCATGTGTTGTCAATAGGAGAGTGGCTCTTTGTGGGGGTCTGGCACAGAAAGGGGTGCCAAGGTAACTCACCTAGGGTTTAATCAAGTGATAATTTAAAAGAATCAATGGGAAACTTTCACACTAATAAAGATAATGAATTCCTCTCTCATGAAGCTTGCATTTGTTAAGGCTCGAGATGAAACGAGACGCATAGTTTTGCATGAGGGTCTGGCGGCCGGTAGAGGCAAGCCAGGGTAACCCAAGATGGGGGTCCGGTAGCCTAGGAAGGTTGAGCTAGGGTAACTTATGGAAATTTATGTATGAAACTCTTCCTACGTCAATAGTCAGTCAATTATTGTGTGGTGTACAAATTATGTACATGATCTTTGTTCTTTGGAAGCATTGTAGCCTTGGTGTTAGGTGTTTTGGTATTTGTATTTGTTTCAGTTCAGCTGTGTATTAGCCTGTGTCTAGAGGTAGATGGTCTTGTGATGGATTCCTTGTTACTATCTCCTAGCATGGGGGGTAAGCCTTCAGGTATCACACGGTTAGGTGGAACGTGCACCTTAATCCGTTGGGTTTCTTCTTGTTCATGTGGATGATATTTCCAGTTGGAGAGCTTGTGGGTTCCAGTTTCTTTAATGCTTAATTCATTTAGTTGATCTTGTATTTTTTTACCCCTCATTTGTTATCGAGGTGGAATTTGTAATATGTAATCATGCTTTTTGGATTTATCTCATTCAAGGAATGAGTGTTGTAATCATGTCGTAAATTATATTATTGGAATCAAGTGGTATCTCATATTCTTTGATGTAAATTATCATGTATGGAATGTATGTGCATTAATTTGTTAAGCAATTAATTGTTATGGTTATTATTCATGTTTCTTGTTTGGGTTCAAGTAACTCAGCCTCGTAACCTTAGGGGATTGGTTGGAAATGGTTAGTGAACTGGCATGTTATTTGTTCTTAATAAAAAAAAAAAAATTAGTTTGTTTGTGTAGTAAATTGCAACTTCCCCTAGGGTTGCGTGGCGGGGCGTTACAAAAATCCTCCCATATATAGAAAATATTGACTAATGTTAAATCTGTTGATTCAAAATACCCTACTGCTAATCAAATGGTACTTAACCAACATACATATAAATATATTTTTTGTAGTACACTAATGGCAGTCAACAAAAAATAAGATAAATAGTGATATATATACATATAAAAAGACTATAAATATGCATCTCTATGAAGAAAACCAATCCTCAATAATAGGTTTAAAATTAAATTCTAGAAGAAGCACATGACGCAACCACCAGAGTGGAATGTAGCAACAATATCAATTGCCAACCTAAGAACAGATTTAAGCCCTCCATTCAGGCATAACAGAAACATAGATGATGAGAGATGTGGCCAACATGCTCAACATGTTTTTTTTTTTAAAGTAACTAAGCATCGAACTCCTCTTACTACATGCGTTGGGCACTACTCAAGTCTTGAATAAAGGCTGACATACAGCAAGATAAATTCCCTTAGGAATCAAAACAAAAGCAAACAACCTATAAAAGCTCAGCGTGGAAGAAAAGAAGGGACCCAGTTCAACAATGATACTTTTGCAACCCACTCAATATTGAAATCCCTTAACTAAATAGATTTCCCTATGAAGGACATCGATTTGAACCAAGAGATGCAGATTTTCTTCAACACAACAAGGTGATTCTACGAACAAAATGTAAAGTGCATGAAGAGATGGGAGAAGGCTGTGTCAGGAAGGTAACCAGACTAGAGAAAATGAACTCTATGCATTATAAGGTAGCCATTATGAAATAACAATATGCAAAAGAGGTCAATGATGGAAAGTATATTAAGGAAATTTCTTAAGATCCAAGGATTCAAAGCACGTCTACCATGTGGTACCAATGATTAAATCCCATGGATGACCTATAGTATTGAAAGAGTCTGAAAGGGCAAGAGACTATGTTGGTGGCTTAGGAGAAACTTCAGCTTTAAAGAAAAGGAAACAATATCTAAGGCATCAAATGCTACACAAATCTGATCTACCAATTCCCTTTTAAAACATCAGAGTCAAATGCATCAAATTGCATGGTACTGATGTGTTTTCCCTCATGCATTCTATTCATCAAGTGAGACAACAAGGAGAGCAACAGCCAAGCCAGGCCGATAGGCTGGCTTTCCCCCCAATGGATGCTAAGAGTGATAGAAGTGTTGAATAATTCACATAACACCAGCAACCTCACGAAGCCCTCATCTACCATCAAGATCGGATTCCAAGAAAAATGAAACAAACCAAAAGATGGGATAAAGATTTACAACATCAATTTATGGATATTGTGCAGTCCCAAAATATCACATACAGCCAATACAATAACCAAAGTATAAGAAATGAAATCACATAAATAATGACCAATATAATAAAATATCAATATCAGATGCAAAGGAAATTGGTTGCAGATTGACCAAACAATGAACAATGAAGAAAACCAAGAAGGACCAATGTTGAAGTAAGGAGAATGACTTCCACAATAAATTTACAATGACCCCCAGCTTGAAAACCTAAAAAATCAAATTCATACCAAAAGATATTCAATAACGGACCTAGAGTCCTATGTCGAAAGTCGAGAAGATGTATTGTATGGATTTCTTTCATAGCCAATGACCCAATCCAGGACTTCAGAAGCAGTGTGCAAGGCAATCTCTAATCTTCTATTTTCTAAAAACTGACTTATGTTCAAAATATTTTTTGCAAAGTATAGGTCGTTTCAATCAAACAATACCAAACCCATGATTTTTAGAATAATGTTGCAGACATTCCCCCATAACCTTCATTTCTAAACCATATTAACTCATAAAACTTTTTTTCCAAAGTTGATCAATATGAAAACAAAGATAGAGATATTTTGATTTCTTTTTTAACACAAAATCAGGCAATATTATCAAAATAAAATGAGTTTCCCGATTCCATTCCCGTTTTGAGTCATGCAGGCACACGCTTTTGCCTTTTTCATATTTTTCCTACTTTACACTTCAATCCGCAAATCTTATCTCTTTTAGATTTATTTCAAATCACATTATTCTACCATAATTAAATAGTTAACTTCACATGATAAATAATTATCAATTATTATAATATAATTTAAACAAATCTCTTTACCAAAGCAATTTAATCTAATTATAAAATGTTTACATTTAACTAAACAATTTAATTTAATCATTTATTACAAATCATAATGTTTATATTTCATAACATTAATTTAGGTAATTATTATTTTAATTTCCAATTTTATTTGAATTACCTTAGTAAATCCATTTTAATTTAATCAATTGATTTAAACAAAACCATATAAACTATTAAGCTCCCAATAAAAAAACTTACTCGAACTTCAAAGACTACCGAAACGAAGGGTTATTACACCGGAGATCAGTAGAGGCTACCAAGGTAACCCAGGATGGGGGTTGAGGCCTAGGAAGATCTGCCTAGGTAACCCATGACAAACTATGTGACGACAATCCTCCTACGACAAGCTAGTATTCCCTTGTCTCTTGTCTCCCTTGGATGTTTGTGTGCCCTTGGAAGTGATGTTACTGTTATTTAATGTTGTACTTTACTTGTTCATTGTCTTTTGTCTAATTATGATGATGGGACCTTTTGCTATCTCCTCGCATGGGGGGTAGACCTTTGGGTTCCACATGGTTTGGTGGAAAGTGCATTGTACTCCATTGGGTTCCCTCTCCTTGTTCATGATTGTGGTGACTTCTCTTGGATGGAAGACTTCTACATTTGTACTAGTTCATGTGGATTGTTACTCTTGTACTCATATTGAACCATAAATCTGATGTATCATGTATCATACTTTGATGTACACTCCTCACATGTATACGAGGAGATATTGTTGTTCATATGTATAAATGTAATGATGTAAATTGATGTTGAACTCTATTATGTAATGGACTACATATCAAATGTTATTGTATATGAAATTAAATGAATTGATTCAATTGATCTCTATGGAATATATGTTATAGTTGTATCATATTTGATCTTGTAAATGTAATGGTTAATGTACCTTCTTATTATAGATGGAATCTAATTAATGTAATGACTTTGAGTTCTTGCTCGTTTAACTAATGGGAATTAATTAGCGTAGTCACAGACTTTAGAGGACTTAGATTATATTTGTGTTAATGTTTCATTTGCAATAGTGTGTTTATTACTCTTCAAAAAAAAATTGTTTCATTTTAGGTGTTAGTGTGTTGTCCTCTAGGGTTTAATGGTGAGGGCATTACAAGAAAGGTGACCGTGGTATTATTTAACAAATTTTAGAACTAATGTGTATATGTTTTATTCTAACCTTGCGACATCCAAGAGTAAGTCGAATCTTAGGGGGGAGGATGTAGTGCCCCTCCATGATTCACCCTTTTCGTGATATTTGATCAATGTTGTTTTGGGTTGTTTAGTTTAAGTTGTTTGTTAAACGTTGTTCTTGGTTAATTAATTCATTAAATTAAATTATTAAGTAAAAAGTATTTTGGTAATCAAATATAAATAGATTTATTCATAATTATAGTTGATAATAAATTAAAAGTGTGATAAAATATTAAATAAAATATTATAATGGAAAGTTGTAATTAATAAACAGTAATAAATAGAAAGAAAATAAAGTGATAATGAATAGGCAATTTTCTTTCGTTACAATTCTAAACTTAGTGCATAACAGTTGATGTCAGCATGTAGCTCCATGCAGCTATAGACAATCATTAGAATTAATTATTTGTTTAAAAAAAGAAGAAATTGAATGCTTTTTGGGGATTCTAGAGATTTTATTGGATTTTTGGGGTTTTTGAAAATAAAAATAGCCTTCCTTTTGTAAATAATTATCTTTTCAAGAGATTTGGGATGGTTATGTCTGGTCTACAAGAAAATCTGGTATGCTATAGATTTTGATGGGGAAAAGGGGATTCTTGGGAGAAAATTAATTCATAGTTTTGGGAAGAAGATTTATGTAAAATAATTCCATTCCATCATTGATTTTTTTTTAAAAGAGGAACGTCGATGGAAAGGCGAAGGAAGACATCGCATCAAATCAATTTGGGGAAAATGAATTTTACAGATGAGTCTTCGTTCTTTGCTATTGTTGATTAATTAATGATTTAGTTGTTTTGTTTATAATTTAGGTGCAATTATATTTTATGTTTATCCTATAGTTGTTGTATTCTTGAGAAAATAAATTATTTACCTTTGTCGACTACTTTCCTAATTGTTTTAATAAATCCAATTTGTGAATATCTCGCAACCATTGCAATTAGATTAGACAAAATTTACCTTCTCCTATCGAATGCATTTGTTTGAAAATTTATAAGCCTATTCACCGAATCCAGTTGTGCACCTCACCCTCATCATTTGACTTCCATATCCTATTCATAATCTACAACTTGTCACCTTGCATGCATCGCCTTATTGAGTTGTGGGTATTTCTACGAGTTTTTAACCCTTTTAACTTTTTCCTTATGCACCTAGATATTGTGTTAGCTTAAACAGATGAAATTGCTTGTGCCTGGCTGGCTCCCTTCCTTATTCCTATATGATATATTCAATACTGATTACTTCTAGTTAATCTAGGGGATACTCGATGTCAAAAATTGAAGTGTCCCATATGTTCAAGTAATCATCGCTAGATCGAAGTGCTCAAAATTTTGAGTCCAATGCAACTTAAATGGGCTCAAAAGGAGTTTGTATGCCCAAGATACAGCCAGTCAAAGTTCGGGTCAAATAGGGACTTGAGGCCATCCAGAAATGTGAAAAAATTGACCATCTCCAAATTTGATGAAATCAACACCAACATGAAGATCTCGTCGCCACGATTCTAACGACGTTCATTTCATGTCAAACGAAGTCCGTATGTGTGAGATACAGTCAATCAAATTTCTAGTCAAAATGGGTTGACCATGCTGACATCAGCATGATGACGTAGATGCACAGTCAACAACTAATGATGTGGGCCAATCCAACAGTGACACGTGGCATGGCATACACAGTTGGAACTGATCAATCACAAATCGACACGTGGTAGTACAAACCAATCAAATCATGACACGTGTCCACCTTGTAGTGAATCAAAATGTGACACGTGGTAGCCTAGTCTCACAACTCTGGCGGGTTGTTAAGTTTGTTTGTTCAAAATTATGTGGGGGGATTCGAACCCCCCACCTCTCATCTCCTATCCACCTGCTTTACCAATGCACCACGAATGGCAAGCTTAACTACATATGGGCACCAGATTGTTTTATTTACTTCAAAAGGAGATAAGGCCAAAAATAAGGGGGTGTGGGTTGAACCCCCAACCTCCTTGGTGTGATTCTCCCTTCATTCCATTAGACCACACATTAAAGGTGTGATATGGTGCAACGAAATTTTCTTTTATTAAAGACAACAAATGGTGAAAAGTGAATAAGGGGCCAAATAACTAAAAATTAGATGATTTAACCCCTTTTTAAGCAACAAACTTAACCTCTTAAAAAACAATAAAGCCTAAAATGTCATAAATTAAAGGGCTAAGATTAAACAAGAAAAGATTTAATAATATTTTAAATCTTATAATCTTAATTATAAGGATTTAAATAAAATTTAAGGGGTTAGCATTATTCTGATTTGTAAGCCCAAATTATAAGGGCCCCTCTTTTTCAACAAGAGGATTTTTATTAAGGGGATTTTCCAAGATTTATTTGTAAATGGGGGGATATTATTTGATTTTCAAATCTTATGGTTTTACACCATAAATGGAAAAATTCATGTATAAAAAGGGAGGAATTAGGCCTTAGGGGGGGCATTCAGAAATCAAGCAGGTGATGACGCTGGGAGAATTACACTGAAGACTTGAAGCCATTCCTGTATGTTAGAAATTATGCCGTTGAAGTGTGGAAGGGAATGGATCTATTTTGCAATTGTAATCTTGTTCTTGGCATAAGGATCTCACTCTAAGAGGGACCTAGAGTACTGCATTTTAAACTTTGTTATCAATTGTGTTTATCTCTATCTCTCTTTCTTTGTTATCATCTTGTTATGCTATGTTGTTTAAGTATTTCTATTATGTTAATTTCATTTTTTAACCAATCATTGTAATAGTTACATTCATTATAATTGTCATAGATCATAAAACAAATCACTAATTTATATTGATAGTTATGTTTTCGATACTATGTATATTGTATTCCATATGTTTGGTAATTTGATATTGTTGTGTTGATTTCACATTAGTAGTTATGCTTATGCGTGGTAATCTAAGCTCTCCTTTTGGTTGTTTGATTACCATCCATTTTGTGGAATTCGAATTACTTCTTGCTCCACCCGATCTCTTTACATTTTGTAAGTTTCACAAGCCTATTCATGACTACACCAAAGCAACCCTCTCCACAGTGGCTCCATGGAGCAGTCGCACACCTTGCTTGACTAAGCCTTTGTCATTGTTGTGTCTCTAGATTGTATCTCTGGTTGGGATGTGATTTAAACATTAATTTTGCATGTTATGGTTGTAAGGGGTAAGTTTGGGGGGGACGATTTGGATATACCTTATAGTCTACATTTGATTTTGTTTGTTTCAATTTCTTTTGGAGGGCTATTGAGTTTAATTCTTGGTGTATTTGAATGTTATATGATGGCCATTCTTTGTATACAGTTTATGCTTGGTAGTTAATACTTCGTTTGCATCTAGAAATTAGAATTTGATAACTTGCATTTTCATATTACTGACATTCGATGCTTGTATAGCCATGTGTATACTTTATGAAAAGCATTCGATATAATCACTTTGCAATTACAAATTGACACTTATCTATTGTTTCCTTCCCTGTATTTGCATTTAGATACTATGTAGTGGGCTTGTTTGTAAATCGAACCCTTTATATAACTCGGTTATGTTCTGTCTAGTTTGGAAAAAAATGAAAATATAGATTATTCAATAATTCTACATTATGTTTGGCAGTCAGTCATATATATCTAATTTGATGATTTTGTTTTATAATTGGTATTCAATTTTATATATGTGGCTATATTAACCTGAAGTTACTTTATTTATTTTAGAGATATAGTTTTAGTCTCTTATATATATATGTGTGTGTGTGTATAAATAAATGTATGTAAGTAGGTATATATCGAATGGAATTAAAGTAATTTTATGATTTTTATTTATAAATATAATATTATATTAAATATTTGTTGCATTTAAGGGATATATATGTGAATGTGTGTATAAATCTATGTATTTGTATATTATTTTATATATTAGTGAATTATGGGGGAGAGTGTGGAAATAAAAGGGTTATTTAGTTAAAGGAATCTAAATGGGAATCTAATTTTAGAATAAGTATTTTATTCATTCTAGATTTAGAGGATTGTATATTCCACTAAGAAAATTGACTTGGTTCATATTTGGATATTTGAGAATGAGGAAAAATTTAATAATTTTGTGGATTAAGTGGAAATTTGAACTTCAAAATGACTAATAGGAATATTGATTTACTTATGTTTAGACAATTGAAGGATTTGTTAAGAAAATGGATAGATTATCTTATGACAATTACTGAATGTTGATTCCTTCTTAATCTATTGTAACTTCATTATGCAACTAGTTATTTAGAATAATTTTTGGGTGATCCCACAATACTGGTTTATAATTTTTGGCCAAACTGGACACTGAAATGATTTTTTCTAACTAAATCTTCACTTTTAGGCATCTATAATGGCTAAACCATGAGGAATTTGAAGATAATGCAAACTAGTGATTTGTGACTATGAATGGTGATCCTAGACCTGCAAAAACACACAATTAGTCCATTATGCAAGTTAAATCAACATTCCCCATAGAATTCATTTGAAATGCACAAAACAAGAAATAGAATGAAGAACACAAATAAAAGCTTTCAAATCCTATTTAATGCAAGCAAACTCTCAATCCCATGGGGGAATTGGTGTCATTTTAATGTGGAAAATGACCCTTTCCCAATCCCTTGTAAGCTTGAATGATGATTTGATGAATATTTGATGCTCTTTGGTGAAATTCCTGCATAACCTAGCTATGAAAATGTGAGAATGGATGAGCAATGGATGAGCAAATTCAAAATCTCAAGATAATGTCTTTGCATGAAGTTGTGGATCCAAAATCCAAATGAGAGCCTCTTATTTATAGATGAGAATGATGGAGAATGGGGTGAAATGGATGAATGTGGAACTAAAGATCAACCAATGACACAATGCCACTTGTCAACATGTGAGTGGACAAAGGTGGAGCACATTTTGGCCATTGTGCAATTAAATGAAATTAGGTGGAAATTCAAAATTGATGAAATGACATGTTGGAGGGAGAAGAAAATGAAGTTAATGCCACTTGGCTCAAGGAAAAAGGGCATGCAAGAGGTTTAAATGCCTTGTTGGATGTATAAACCCTTTTAGAGGGATTTTTCAAACTTGGAGAATATTCCCTTTTTGATGTCTTTTTGAAAGTAATTGGAGATTTAATAAACCAATTAAAGTGATTTTCATGAGCAAGTTGCAAAAGCTAGAGAATTGGATGGATTAAGATTAGCATTAATCATGATTTGATTAATCTAAAAGGAGATTAGTTGATTTAACCATTTGATTTAGATTTTTGGATTAATTTAAATCAAAATGAGAAGAAAACGAATCTAGAATAAATTAAATGAATGTTTTGATTTATTTAATTAAAGAAGGTGATGTTAGATTAAATCAAATAAAGATTAATTTATTTAATTTAATAGAATGACTTTAGAGATTAATTAAATAAAATTAATTATTTAATTAAAAGGGAGAAGATGACTTAATCAGATAAAATTGATTTACTTAATTAAGGGGTGAAATGTGATGAATTTAATTGAATAAAGATTATTCAATTAAATTGTTTAGCAAAGGAGATTATTCAGGATGAAACGGTGTTAGTAAAATCAAGATCAGGTGTATAGGATCAATCGATACATTTTTCGTGTCTACAATGACATTCTTTCTGTAGATTCTAAATATATTTTTTTCAAAAAATTTGGAATCAGATTGTACTTTTTTTCCATCTCCTTTAGAAAATAGTTTTTTTCAGTAAACAACATTTTTAAGGAGTGATGCTCACTGTATAATGCATAACTTTTTCTCTATGAAGGATAAAATTCTAATTTTTTAATTTAGATTTGTAACTATGATATCTAGTGCATGCAATTGGTTTCATAGTGTTTTATTCAATATTTTTTTCTTAATTAAGTTTTGAAGTCAAACCAATTACAATTTAGACATAGGTTTACTTGCTAATTCTACCTTTTTGTATGTATCAAAAAAAAAAAAATTTCGTTGGATCAAGGACTTCAATATTCAGTGCACCTATATTTTCAAAAAAAATTGGATATTTTCCCACATGTGGTAGAACAAAGAGCTTGTTTTGTGAAAACCTATGTTTAATAAAACTAAAAAAAACTAAACTAAACATATTAAAATTATATATTTGTTGATAGATCGCCTGAGAACTACTATCATCTAGTTAGGTCTATGAAGTCTCCTTCATTTTCATCCTCAACCTAAGCTTTGAAGTGCAAAATTTTGGACTTTTGGTGCCAAAGGTGAGAAGTGCGGAGAAGGGGGTTCTGTGGAGGAACCAAGGGAGGTTCGCTGAGGAACTCCGTAATTTGAACTAGGTTCATTCAACCCTAGTTCATTTGAACCCCTTCAAAAAAATGTTTTCTTTGTTTTTTGGTGGGAATAGTGGGACCTTGCATTTAATTGGTTCACTTGAACCAGGTTTCAATCAAACCCTCTTTTTGATTGCTTGAACCAAAGGGTTCATTCGAACCCCAAAAACTATTTTTTTTTTGCATGGGGTCATTTTTTGCAACTTTCCCTTCCTCACTCAAATTGTAAACCACTTTTGTGGGTTTACCCTATTGTTATAGTTAATCATGGATTATTGTGGTATATGACCCATTTAAGAGAATTTAGTGCCTAAGTTGATGAATATTTTAAAGTGTGGGAGTGATGTTTATATATATGGAGTTGTTCATGATTGCTTGTTTATTTCTGTGCTTGTTTGAATAATGTCTTTGATTAGGGAAACTGGGATGATTTTGGTCATTGTTTAATGAGGGAGTCTCTTGTGCTAAGTGGTTAAGGTTGACTTCCAGAGGCTTAGACAGAGGTATTTTTGTATGTATGGGTTTTATGTTGATTCACTTTTCAAGTGGTTTGGTAATGTTTTGTAAGATGGTTGATGCCTTGCACTCTATATTGACTCTTATGAGTATGTTATGTGTGCAAGATGGGTAATGCCTTGCACTGTGTTTACATTCTTTCGAATTTTGATATGTGAGTGAGATGGTTAATGCCTTGCTCTATTGGATTCATGTGATTATGATGAGTATGCAAGATGGTAAATGCCTTGTTTGGTTTGTAGGGTTTACTAGTTGCAAATAGAGGGAGTGGCTCTCAATGGGGGCCAGAACCCAAAGTGGTGTCCAAGGTAACCCATTTGGTAGTTTCTTAATTCAGTGATAACCTAATTAATGAGTTAAGGGGTTGGTTAGTTTTCACATTAATCAAGATAATGAATGCCCCATTCATGGTTCAAGTGCTCGTTTAGGCTTGAGATGAGATGAGAAGGCCTAGAATGGCAAGATCAACTACATTGTCCTCATTAAAGGTATATTGATTCTGCATGGTTTTGTATGGGGATCGCAGGGATCAGGAAGGATAAGCGGTAAACCTAAGATGGGAATTGGGGCCCAGGAAGATCTAATACTGTGGTAAACTCCATAGCAAGCTTTGCATGTGTAGTACCCCTCCATTTATGCTTATGTTCTATGTTGCATGTTTTCATACTATTAGACTATGGAACTTGGTTTGGATATTTTGATCGCTGGTTTTGAGTGACAGTGGATTCACTTTGTGATATGATGATACAATGTATGGTGATTACTGATTTCTAATATGCTTTGATATAGCGTAGATGTTTTCTTTCAGATGATTATTGCTATGCATATGTTTATGATGGACTAACTTTTATTTTAGTTCTCAGTCTGATGTGACGTGTATTGGTGTGGAGAATGGAATTGCATCACCGCTAATGGTGCCCCTGCGGATATCTGCGGATTTTCAATCTATCAGCAGGTCCGTATAATGGATTGCGTAAGCGGTAGAATGGGGAAAACAATCTAAACAATGCATCTACGCTTCTAAATAAGATATTGCATCTAAGATTAAGAAATTTAAATGAATTTAAACTACAAATCTACAGAAATCTATCCTATTGCTCTCTAACTCTAAAGATTTCTCTAATCTACTTAGCTCTCAGATTTTTAAGCTAATTAAACTATTGAAATGACACTTAGAGAATGAGAAATGAACTAATCTATTCTAATATGATTAAATATGCAAATTCTATTGTAATGGCAGCCATGACTGCAAATGCTGGATGCTTGATTGCTGCTTGATGGATGATGGATGGATGCTTGAATGCTTGATTGCTTGGATGCTTGAATGCTTTGGAAATCTGCAGAGTAAGATTGCTTAAGTTGGGATCCATTTCTTGTAGCCCAAGAGCTATATTTATTGCTTTCACGGCAGCACAATTGCACAGGAACACGGGATGAGGGGCTGTGATTTTATCTGGAGAATCCAAAGGCATGGGATGAGAAGAAGGAGCCGATCATGGAGAATGGTTTCTCCCCATGAAAACACCAGGCAAGATAAGATGGAAGGTGGGTGGAAGGTTGTTGAGAGAATTTCTTGCAGGTTTGTCCCTAAAGCTTTTCCCGTGAATGGCAGTGCCATTAATTTGAATTTTGAGAAATTAATTTTATTGGTAAGTGAATAGTGCATAAATTTAAATAAATTTAATTTATTATTTAAATTTAGCAAAAAGAGGAATAAATAATTTAATAAATCAAACTATAGGGTTTGTTTATTAAATTAAAAGGAGAATGATAATTAAATAAAAGATTTTTAGCGATCTTTATTTAATTAAGAAGAAATGTGATTTTAAATAACACAAATTATTTAAATTGTGTATTTAATTTTAAGATAGAAGTAATAATGATAATAATTAAATAAAACAAAGTTTTTAATTTTGTTTATTTAATTAAGAGAAAAATAATATGGTGATAATAATAATAATTTAAATAAAACAAAGTTATTAATTTTGTTTATTTAATTAGGAGAGAAAAATAGAAGAATTAATAAATGAACTTAATATAAATAAATATTTCTATTTATTTACTAAGTAGAAGAATTTAAGATTAATTAATCAAATAAGTTGTATTCAATTAATTAGATTCTCCAGACCATTTTTAGGTGTCTACATTTTGCCCCTCTTTGAAGTGATGTGTTTACGCAGTGCTTCAAAGAATGATTTTGCTTCAGCTGCCAGTATTGACGAAAGGTTTTAAAGCATGCCCCAGACTTGCCCCAGATGTTGAATTTGGAAATGATAGTGATATATGCCCCCTCGGGAGATAAATTGATGAGTTTTGGATTTTTATGATTTTTCAAGAATTTTGAATTTTTATGATGGTTTGATGATGAATTTGGTGAAGAAATAATTTATCTCCCGACTAGATTGTCAAATACGGCCCTGTGATAGATAAGAAATAATTCCTCAGAAGGAAAAATATATAAATCCTGTAAAAACCTCCCAAAAATAACCTATAAATGCTCCAAAGGTCATTTTCAAAAGTCATTTGGCATTTGACTTTTGCAATCTTGTGATAGTGAATTTCAGAGTACCAGAGCCTCAGGATGCCGATCCCCTACCACACCCACCGACTCGAGCGTGTGCGCCGTCACCAGCGTCCGACTGATTATGGACCTCCGGTATGTACCCCAACTCGTCCTCGTAATTCGTGCCCATATTTTTGATGTGTTTTTGAACGTGTTTTAGTGTTTTAGCGCACAGTGAACGCAGTTTAGCGCGTTCGTGCTCTGTTGTAGCGCGCCATAATTATAGCGCGTCAGGTCAATAGTGTAGCGCGTCTGGTAAGTTTTGTAGCACGCCAGACTTTTTAGCGCATTAGGTTGATTTTGTAGCGCTTTGGGTATAGATTGATGTAACATTGTGCGTTTTGATTTTCGTTGATTTGTCGGTGATTCCATCTAGTTTAGCTTAATGTTGACTAAATAAATGGTAGACGATCTCTTGATGAGTGAGATTCATTGATTGATAATAATTACCCTCATGATAGGCGAGGACTAATTATGCGTTTCGAATGATTGAACCCAATTGATAGATGAGGGTTCCTTGATGATTTGATAGGTTGATAGGAAAAAGCACAATTTTTGAAAATTTTGATGATCTTTTGATATTCTGATTAAAATGTTTTGTTTGTATGATAACAGGAGCATTTAGATGTTATCCAAGTGCGAGAGCAGTTCCCGTGGCCCTTTGATATGATACCGAGACTGTCACCTGATGAGAGACAACATATTGCTGCTTGTGGTTTGGCGACATTACTTGACATGCCCCATATTAGACTCAATAGGGGTCTATTGACAGCTTTGGCGGAGCGGTGGCATAGTGACCACAACACCTTTCACTTATCTACCGGCGAGATGACCGTGACGCCAGAGGATGTATGGTGTATTCTTCGTATTCCTTTTGTTGGAGAGATTGTGGTTCATGATTCAGAGGAGGTTGGTGGGGTAGAGGCCATGCAGAGAGTCTTTCAGGATCCCCACGTTGCAGGAGAGTGGATTCCATGGGTAGATATGTAGAGTCATATGCTCCGCTTCCTTCAGTTTTGGCCAGTTTTATTGGTGGATTCCTTTGTCCTGATAAGAGGTCAAAGGGTCTATCTCTTGGATGGGGTCAGGTGCTAGAGGGTCTGGTTGTTCATAGGATGAGATATGCTTGGGGCATGTGCATGCTTGCCCAGTTATATCATGATTTGCATTGGATCGTGTATCTCGGCGGCAGCAGTTTATCGACAGGGGCTACTCTTCTCTAGGTATGGGCATGGGAGCATATTGTTGTTACGCGTCCTGTGCCAGTGTTGGCCAGACCAGCGACGAGGCCATATGTATTTCGGTATAGAGGCAGGCCTACCCAGCATATGATGGGTAAGCTTGAGTATTGGAGGCGGATTATTGATGATGTAGAGGCAGTGACCTGGCGTTCGTAATTAGACTGTGATGACTGGGACGATGATGATATTGAGTTGGGGTTCTTGTCCGATTTGATGTATTTGATCGGGAAGAGCCCCAGGGTCTTGGAGCGATTCCTGTTTCGTCGTGTGTACAGGTAGTATGGCATTGTTCAGTGCATGCCACGTAAGTGTAAAGTACATTGGCGGCCGACGCCTGATTGATGTTCTTGATTGGGGTCCCAGCTTGCCTTACGGGGCACTTGTTGAGGGTTATCGTGCTCTACAGCCATTAGCATGGGATGTCTGACGGGACATTGTCGAGGCACCTGTTACTCCCGAGTATGGAGAGTATTTGGCTCTGCACCCTCCACGCATCATCTGTGATGAGCCTCGTATCAAAGACTGGGCTGCGCAAAGACTGCCAGCCAGCCATTCGCAGCACCCGCCAGCCAGCATCTGCCAGGGTGTCTTCGTGCTGGTCGTCGAATTTCCGGGAGAGAGGAGGATGTTGATGTGGATGCGGGCATGCGCCCCGGAAGATCGAAGCGACGAAAGCCCTGGCTGGCGATAGCAAAGATACTACGGCTGAGATGGGGAGACCAGTGTAGCGTACCGTGATCCATTTATTAGTGCCTCGTAAGAGGCGTGGCCGCTGTTTCCCGCCTGCCAGATCCACCGTGAGGTCGCTGGTTTGGCTGTGCGCAGTGTAGACATCGCAGGGATAGCTAGCACAAAAAGTGGGTTATTAGCTAATGCACGAAAAGTACGCCTAGCCATCGCCGTGACCAGATTACATCTTTGATTAGTGAGAGAGATGGGGCCTACGTGTAGCAAAATAATCGCATCGTGCTTAGTTGACAAGCCATTTGCCACGCTTGTCCACCGCCATAATGCATCAATGTACCCTTGGATCACCGAGCTGGTGACATTATTAGACGTGACAACAGAGATAAGCAATCGTGCCATCGCCAGCAGAGATTGCGCAGAGTGGCGTATGGACTTCCGCGCGCACTACATGCGAGAGGCCATGCGGGCCGGTGCCGAAATTGAGTTTTACAGGAGCCGCTACCATGAGCTTTGCCCCCCAGAGCAGAGAGTCAGTTATGCTCAGTCTCGTTCAGAGAGGACTCGTTCGAGGACAGTGAGCAGAGGTGTGACACAGCCGCTTCCGAGAGGTCCGAGAGATCCTGGGACATCTGGTGGTGGTACTGATACTGGTGCGAGACCTGCCCCTTCTGGTGGGAGTACTACTTGATATCAGCTATTTTTGACACGATGTTATTTTCATTCTTTTCAGACTTCATTGTATATTTGACACTTGATGAGATATATATGTGCAGCGGTTCGATTGATCTATGATATGTTTTTACATGATTTATTCATTGATCTATGATGTTTTCTATATGATTGATGTGATGGATGCATTTTTTTATGATGATTTATTTTACATAGCTTGTATGGATGCATTAATGATGATGTGATATGATATTGATGATGTATTTCTTTTCTTAATGAGATGCCATGAATGGAAAAAATGTGATGTAAATGAATGATGTATGAATGAGATAAAAATGAAATGAAGTTTAATATGAAATGTGAATGATATGATATATATGAAATGTGATGTAATTTGTAAATGAATGATGTAATGAAATGTAAGTGGTGTATGATAGATGAGATGGAATGCAATGATGTATGATGAAAATGTAATGATGAGAATGTGATGATGTAAATGAAAATGATGTATGAATGAGATGAAATGTAAATGAAATGTGATAAATGAATGAGATGAAATGTAAATGAAATGTGATAAATGAATATGTGATATGTGATAAATGAATGAATGATGTTTAATGAAATGGAATGATATATGAATGAATTGTAAATGTAATGATAGATGAGTAGATGATGTTTAATGAATGATGTTATGTAAATGTAAATGAATGAATTGTAAATAAATGATATATGAATGATATGTAATGATGTATGGATGAATGATGTTTAATGAATGATGAGATGTAAATGTAAATGAATGTCATATTAATGAGATGAAATGTAAATGAAATGTGATAAATGAATATGTGATATGTGAATGAATGAATGAATGATATTTAATGAAATGGAATGATATATGAATTGATGGTAAATGTAATGATAGATGAGTAGATGATGTTTAATGAATGATGAGATGTAAATGTAAATGAATGAATTGTAAATAAATGATATATGAATGATATGTAATGAAATGATGTATGGATGTATGATGTGTCTAATGAAATGGAAATGAATGATGTAACATAACGTGTATATGATGTCATGAAATGAGATGTTTATTGTGAATTTTATGATGGGATGAAGAGATGATCTTATATGCATTCCGTTATGAAAATTGTATGTGTCAAGTATACTCAATCTTTAATAAGAAAAGATAACATCGTTTGTGAATGAATCATTGTAACTTGTGCCACCAGTACTCTGCAGATGTATTATTATGAATGCAATCTATGTTAACCGTGCAAATGCCTATTTTATCAATGCAAACCTAAGTGTCATTTCAATAATCATTTTATTCTACTTTGTATCATCACTGAGCTTTATTTTAAAATGTTGAAAGCAAATACAAGCATCAATGATATGAGATAGATCAATGATGACCTGAGTATTTCTTTCATGATTTTTGATATTGCAAGCGAACACAAGCATCATAGTATAAGATAGACCAATGATGACCTAAGCATTTCTTGCGTAAAAAAAAAAACAAGAATTAATCATTTTCTTAAGTGAATTGGAATGTCATCCATGATACTTGGTAGAGCACTTCCCGCGACAATTCACAAAATAATAATGACTAACTCACAAACAGCAAACAAAGAAAAGGTATCATTCTTCTTCCTTACTTCTCTAGTTCAATACATCATTGAGTAGCTCCAAAGAAATGATAATCAAATGGTAAAATGAAAAAGCACAACAATTCAAATTCTACTTAATGTATTTTCAAATCATTATTCGGATTAGATTATCAGTGTTGAGTTGTGTGTGCCGATGTGTGCATGATATTCCCAAACGTTTGACCAAATGATGTGACCTAAAAGACCTATCCTAGGGGTCTTGGGGACTGATCAAAGATTAGTCTTGCCTACGTTATACACGCAGAGATCACATAGTTTGACTGACAGAGACTCCATTTTCTGACTAATGTAGACTTTATTTTTGTGTTTTTTATTTTTATGATGTTTTTGGGTTTTGATTTTTCTGATGTTTTTGGATTTTGATTTTCTGATGTTTTTGGATTTTGATTTTTCTGATGTTTTTGGATTTTGATTTTCTGATGTTTTTGGATTTTGATTTTCTGATGTTTT
>VDFB02094401.1:0-13814 GCA_007258455.2 Sequoia sempervirens
GGGATAGTGTTATGTAATCTAATTGTAGAAGATTGTCTTTCAAGAGAGGTAGTGCACCTACACACTACCTATGTTGAGAAGTGCATAAAACACCATCAACACGCACATTTATATACCAGTTGGAAATACTCTTGGCTTTAGAGTGTTACCAGTTGAGTCATTCCCTTGTGTGAGTACTTTTTCTCCAAGACAGGCCCTCTAGGATAAACAAAACCGAGTAAAGACAAAATCTGTAACTCGATCAATCTTTGATGGCAACAAAGAAAGAGAATATACATGATGATGCTCTACTCACACTTGCACAAGATGTTCAATTTTGAACCCAAATCGAAGTGTGTATGGGAAATTATTTACGCAACTTAATGTCACCAAAATCCTTTTGATTCTCAAGATCGCCGTGAGGCATGAGAGAAGCGCATACATCTTTTGATGATATTACTTTGTGTAAATAATTACAAAACAATAAAGACACACATTCATTTTATCCTTCAAAGCAATGATTCGATTCGTTTTAAGTACCAAAGGAAAGATGAAGATTTAATTGTTCAATTTTTTAATCCAAAATTGTAAAACTAGTGAGTTTGACTAAGTTCTTTTTAAGCCCCTTTGTTGCAAAAAAAATTGAAATGTTCTTTTTAAAAGCCCAAAAAGAGGTGAGTTGATTTAAAACATAAAACTATGACATATGATGGAAGCTCTTTAAAGCATTTAAAAATGCTTTGCGAGTTTCAAGTTTTAATGCCCAACTTTCTAACTCAAATTTGTTTGTGTTCTTTGATTCCAATGCCACCGATTTTTTAAGCAAACCCCGTAAATAGTACAAACTTAAAATTTTAGAACTAAGATTTATTTCAAAGAATTATTTAAAATATTTAGCATTAAAATCAAAACTTAATTCCTCAAATAAAAATAGATTTTAGTATTCCCCAAATAGTGTAGGAGTTAATGTTGACTCCTCAACACCCCCAGGCTCAGTTGCAACCAAAACCACTTCCACAAGAGAGAGAATGGAAAGAAAGCTTGTTTCACAATGCAAGATTGATTAATGGATGAATTTCTATTGCTTGCTATAAGCTTGAATACCAATGTACATGAGATGCCTTGCTTATATGGGCAAGGTTGAGAGATAGGAATGAACATGATGTTGAAAAATGTCATGATCTTATGACATGAGACAACCAACAACCTAATCACCTAGGAAATGATGCATCCTAGCTAGATAAGATAAGTTCTAGAAATTCCAACTAAGACTTCTAGAAAGAATCTTTTACCTAAGTAGGCTTAACCATGTGAATATGTCCCCTAATTACCTAGTGAATGAATTAGCTAGGTACAAGACAATTATTCACACCAATACATTGAGTGTGAACCATGATAGTGAGGAGAAGTTTGGTCAACTACACCTTTGTATTCTTGAGACTAGTGTTGAGCTTCCTACTCCTCCACCTCCTACTTCTTCAGTCATTGATGCTTCTATTCAGCAAGATGATCATAGTTTTTCAGATCTTGCTTTGTGGGATGAGTATTTGATAGGGATTTCTAGCTTGTTCATGGAGTCTCATACTACAGATTTGGAGGACACACTTGAGGGGATTTCTCTCCTCTCTGATGACATTTTCAGCACAACTATTATCCCAACTACTTTGTCTTTGGAGATTGACATTCACAAGTCTCCTCCTTCACTTGAGTACCCTAAAGTAGAATGGATCACTTTCACTTACATTGAGAGATGCAAAGGGAGGCTACTTGTGAGCGCCCTTAGAGAGATCTACCATGACAAACTCATAATCCATCTCCTTCTCATTTAGAGAAGCACACACCATTGTAGTTGCAGTGGATGAATGTTCGCCATGCACTTTGACCATAGCCATTGTAGTTGATGAAACTCAAATAGAACACAAGATGATAATGATTACGATCATGTTTTAATTCCTCTAGGAGTTTGATGAACATTTTATATTGGTAAACAATGTCTTTGAAATATTTCTTTAGTTACATAATTATTTCAAGTGATTGGGATCTTTTATTTTCATTTGATGCTCAAAACAGACTGATCTCCTCACCCTAAGTTGTTTTCTCTCAAAGCAATTCTCTAGATAAATTCTAAACAACTTCCAAACCTTTTCAAAATTGTTTTGAAATTTTCCTTTTGTTGGCTACCATTACTTCCTTATCAATTTTCAAAATATGATAGTTTAGGAGTTCTTCATAAATCTGGTATAGGATAGTATTTGAATATAGGAGAAAATCTTTCTGGTTGTTGGGCAGGGTTTTTTTGTATCATAGAAAACATTTATAATAGGACGTATAAAATTCCTACATAATTTTATGTTCATGGTTCTTTGAATTCATATGTGACAATGCATTGAGCTTATTTTAGATTGCATCTATTATTTAATATAGAATTGCATTAATTATATTGTTGTATTATTGTTGAATATATCAGATGTTGAGTAATTGTAAAAAGCATAGATTTCAATATTAATAACATCACTATTGCAATTTGTACTAATCAAATTAATACCACATTGATCAAAGAAACAAATGATTGAACTATATCCCACTCTATTGGGTGGTGAAGGAAAGATATTTTTCGAAAGAGAAATTATACATTGTCAACCTTTCTCCCTTGTATGCTGAAATGCCCACTATAAAATATATCACAAGCACGCATGCATTTTTAAAGTGATTTTAAATTAGTAAGCATTAAAATATAAAAAAATGTGACATTAAATCATAAAACATGGACATTATGGCATGATTTGTTTACATCATTTCTGTTTGATTTTGAAATTTCTTCTTGAATATCCTCTATTGATACCACAACACCACCCAATGGCATTTCTAAAGACCTGGGATCAAACAAAACATTGTTGTAGAAACACAAAAGAAATGAATTGTTTCATGGTCACATTACCAAATCAACTATAATGTGTCACACTGCAACTTACTCTGATGGCTGACCCATATATTTGGGTATTTCTGCTTGGTACTTGCTACCAATACGAGGTCCTTTGTTGTGCTCTGTAGACTTATTTCTAGTAAGAAGGTATTGAATACGAGGTTTGGGTACTTTTTTTCTCTCCTAAGAAGGTATTGAATAGGTTTGCAATTCACAGCAAAAGACCTCACATTGGCACCAAGTACCAAACAAAAACACCCAAATATACAGGTCAGCCATCACAGTTGCATCATGACACGTTATAGTTAATTTGTTAACATGACCATGAAATTCATTGTTTTTGTGTTACTAAAAGAATGTTTTGTTTGGTCCTAGGCCTTCAGAAATGTCATGGAGTGGTTTCGTGGTATCAATAGAGGAAATTGAAGAAAAAAATTCAAAATCAAACGTTAACGATGTATACACTTAATGTCATAATGCCCCTTGTCTTATAGTTTAATGTCACAAATTTCATTTTGTAATAACTACTAATTTCAAATCACTTCAAAAAATTGCATGTGTGCTAGATGTTATTTTTTTATAATGGGTATTTCAGCATACATGGGAGAAACACTGGCAAAATGCAAATTCTCTCCCACAAAATTTAGAGGAAAGTTGTCTTCAATGCAAATAAATTATTTACATGAAAGGGGAGATATGCCTCGATGAGAAAACGACAAGGAAACACATTCGTTGTGGAAAAATAGTGAAGGTATTTCCTTTTGAATTTTTGATATTTGCATTCTTTGATCACAATTTAGGAATTTTTTCTTGAGTATTCCTTGATTGCAATTGTTTGCACTTTTTGAGTCCCATCAACAATTTTTAATCCTCTGTGGGCATTGATATAAATTTTTATATGAAAAAAAAATGCACTACTCAATTTTTGTAATGAAGTTTATGTTGTTTTATTTGGTATTCTACAAGGCACCTTTATCTGAAGCTCAGATAGATGAATGGGATTGTTCATACGTTGTACTATGATATCCATAAATAAATGCACTACCCAATTTTTGTGTTGTTTTATTTGGTATTCTACAGAGCACCTTTATCTAAAGCTCGGATGAATGAATGGGATTGTTCATGCACTGTACTATGATATCCATTTTGCGCGGGTTCATGCCTTTGAAACAGGTCCGCAACGGCAAAGCGCTGGCAAAGAAATCAAAGGATGTGTTTTGAACACTTCTTTGGCGGATGGGGCAACGCGGTTGCCCAGTATTTTGGTACGGTGTAAGATTACGTGATTTTGCCGGTTCTGCTGAAGCTGCAAAGGAGAAACGGAAACGCACATTGGAGGCGCAGTTCAATGGCAATACGGCGCCGCCAAGGCTGCGTTGCGTTGGTTTCTGATCGCTGGGTTGCGGCAATTTCGTTGGAGGACACGGTTGTTCGACTTTACAAATTGAACATACCTGTAGAGGGTTATTACCCACATATTATATTTTTGGGACCACAAAACTTCTTTTCCATATTACCTCTTCCTTTGTTGCCACTTTGACTTGTTTCTCTTTCATTGCAGATTATTTGATGTCATTTTCATTTCTTCCTAATGATGATACATTTTGATCCCATATTCCATATGCCCACTACTGTCTTGATCTCTTGCCTATCACAAGGCTCAGAAAAGTCTTTACTAAGTCCTCCAGAAGTTAATTTGGCATAAAATATTATCCCCATTACAAGTTTCAAATCATTCTCTTGGGAAATTTTTAAACTATCTGAAAGTAGGACTTTTTCTATTTTCCAAGTAGCTCAGATGGACAAAGGGGCTTTATCTGAAAACTATTATTTGATGTGGCATTTAATCGCTTACCTATATTTTATTTATCTTCTTTTCTAAACCAGTTTGAAGTTTCCTTTTTCATCACCTTTCTGATTTCTAATTCTATAAACACCATTTAGAGAAGAGTAATTACTATC
The DNA here is from genome assembly GCA_007258455.2 of Sequoia sempervirens. NCBI lineage: Eukaryota > Viridiplantae > Streptophyta > Pinopsida > Cupressales > Cupressaceae > Sequoia > Sequoia sempervirens. The sequence continues at coordinate 4,865 of VDFB02094401.1, forward strand.
CTGATTCTTTCTGTATAACAAAAATTCCTATTTTTATTTTATATTCTCACATTCCTTGGCATAGGAGGGTTGGGGAGACTAATAAATAATTAAGAGGGAAGCATGGTGCCCTTCTGTAGCTTCTACTCTCGTAAGGATAATTAGGGGATGGCACTAGTATAGGCGTCGTAATAGAATTATGGATATCCATCAAAGCATACCAATATTCGTGTTCATGTGGAATACCAATATTTTAGGATATGCACAAAAGTGATGTATTGAAAAGGTTTAGAAAGTTTCAAGAAATTGTAGTTGCTAGGTGTAAAACTAGATGCAACCACCTTCGATGATATCTTCCTTGCACATGCTGAAATGATAGCCTTCAAACATGCTTATACTGCTGCAACCACCTTCGATGATATCTTCCTTGCACGTGCTGAAATGATAGCCTTCAAACATGCTTATACTGCTGCAACCACCTTCGATGGTATTTTAGTCATGAATTATCAAATTATGGAAAGAATTTATAAATTTATAAATGGGTATAGGGATGACCTTGACTTTGGGAGCTCACCTCATTGTAGTTGGAGTATCTAAGTGGTGGCATAGAATTGTTGCCACATGTATGGTTGGAAAGATTATGAAGTTGATAATTTTAAATTTTATGGAAGACACACAGTTAATTAAGTTAATATTTGTTATTAAAAAAGAAAATTAAATTTAACCAAGCAGTGGCTATCACACTATTTTATTCATGAATTATCCAATTCTATAGAGACAGTAAAAAAATTATAAATGGGCTATACTGTTGCATCATCAGGTGATTTTATCACACCATGGAAACTCATGATATCATTTATTGAGGTAGAGACCACTGGTGCCTAAAAATCAAGATCCACTCTTGTAAAAATCTTTGCGTCTAGCTCCTGAAACTCTAGAGGATTAGCTGCACTTCCACGAAAATATCACTGGAAAAGTAATAATGTCTAGTGAGTTAGACTTTCTTATTTCCATATATACCTAGACCAAAAGCACTTAAGTGATTGGAAAATATCATGGAAAAACATCTGCAATTGTTTCATTCTAAGTCCTACTGATTTCTTCATGTTACCACTTGACAATCAACACTAAGGAGCTTTTTGGTGGTTGTTATATTGTCTGCTATAAGCATTATATCATCTAAGCCACGCTGGTTAGTCAAAAAAATTTCTTGTCCATCAATGCGAAGAGGCTGTGTGTAATTGCATGCCCATACATGTAATGAAAAGTGACTATATTTTGACTTTTTAGCCATCATGACTTTTAGACCTTTTTTTAATGAAGTATCATAGTTGCAGTTTTCGGTTCAGCTTACCAAAGCATTAGAGTAAGAAAATTTTTCTTCTATTCTAAGTTAAACATTTCACAAATACCTCACACTTTTGCAAGATAAAACAAATTTATCTCGTGACAAATTACATAAAACAGATTTATAATTTTATTTTATTTTTTGTTGATAATTTATGCAGGAACAAGAAATAACACAGATAAAAAGACCATTAGACGAGCAAGCGGATATGGGCATGTTGTATATTTTAATCTGCATCCAATTCTATTGAGAACCAAATATTTGAAATGTTTGACAGAAAGTGTGATGCAATAAATTATTTTACTATCTAAATTTATACAGAGACATGCTGAAATTTTTCAGCAACTATGAAAACTAATAAATTCTCTAGATCAAATATGTGATATGATCATATGCCTTTTAAAATTCTCTAGACCAAATTGGTCTGTAGGAATTTCCGAACTGCATAATTTGAATATGCCTCACATTTCCTTTACACTCACTGTACAATATATCATTGAAGGTGCTATTGTTGTTTTCATTGTCATCTTTTTTGTTTTTCTTATTTCCATGTCTTATATCTCTTCAATAGCTAACTTTTATGGAGTGTCATGCTTGAAACTATCATCAATGTATAGATGCACATCAATAGTTAACTTTTACGGAGTGTCTTGCTTGAAATTGTCATCAATGTATAGATGCACATCTTTCTAAGTACATTTACTTTAATCTTTTAGTGCTATTAGAATGCATTTGTAAAACTTTTCCTTGTTTATATTTCTATCGTATATTGTACAACAATTTTGGTTTATTCATGTTTGTTATCAGCCGTTTTATATTATTTGCTTCATTCTTTTATTTATGTTCTTTTTTTCCAAAAAATTAAAGAAAAGGAGAAGTCAAATAAATCTGTTCAATAGAAATAGTGTATATGATCTTAAAAAATAATAAAATAAATGGAAACCAAAGACATTGCAAGTATTTTAACTTGAGAAAACCATTTCAAGAAAAAACTCAACATAGTAAAATTCTTCCCTATTGTATATAACTCAATTGTTCATCTGAATCTCTTATTTCACCTTTAAACATGTGTGACCATTAGTAAGTACATTGAAATCAAACAGTGTGAAACTTAGGGGTACAAAGATTTTGATAATAAAATGAGTTATTGATTGTAGACACGCAAAATTAGCATTATGCATTCAATCAAATTAACACTCGTCCATTCATCACGATAAATCAATTTCAATCTCCTAAGGTCATTCACTTAAATTGAATAAATTAACTTTATTTAATTTAAGCCTATCATTCCCTCTTTGATTAAATAAACCAATCATTTATTTAATTAAATCTCAAATCATCATTCATCTCCCTTTGATTTGATTTAAATCTCTAAATCAAGTCAAATTGGTCAAATCATCCTAATCATCATTAAATTAATCTAATCCATGATTAAATGCTAATCCTAATCACTTGTATTCTCTAAATTTTGCCACTTGCACATGAAATTGCATTTAATTGATTTATCATAATCTTTATTTACTTTCAACTTGGCATAAAGGGACAATATTCGCCAAGTTTGAATCTCCCCCCAATTTGGCATTACATCCAGCAAAGCAATTAATAAGCTCTTACATGTCTCTTGCACAAGTCAAGGTTAGCATTTAACTCATCTTGTCTCTCAAATTCAAATTCAAAATTTCTCCCTCTTGGGCACATTTTCCAAATCTTGCACATCGTCAAGCCTATCACATCTTGACAAGTGACCTCTTCCTATTGGCTTAAATATTTAGTCCCACATCCTCCATGTTGATCACTCTTAGCATTTGAGAATCTACAAATAGAGAGCTTCTCTATTGTTCAAATCCTCCACAATCACTCGTAATAGTCTGCTTGGGAGGTTACGACGTTTTGATTTTGCGGTTGGCAATTGCGCTGGGTGTTTCGTGCGGTAGGTGGAAGCCGCAAAACCTTTTGATTTTGAATTCGTTTAGATGCCGCGTAGGCTCGAGCAATGTTTGAATCGGGCATAGGAAATAAAGACACAGCACATGGTGGGATAAGGTTTACTTTCATTTTGGAGGCGGGACAAACCCTGCAGAAATGCCGCAGTCAATAGAAAGATCCCTCGAACAATTTGAGAGCGGTTGATTCTAAGGTTCAAAATTGACCGAGCACAAATTCGCTGTAAAGTGGGGCTGCAAATGATGGTGCAGATTGCGCGAAAGTGGTGATGTTTCCGCAAAACGATATCAGAGAGGATGGTGTGAGAGATTTCACCCAAATATCAGAGGAAGGTTCCATAAAACCAAAAACATTGGTACAAAGCGTTATCCGATGTGAATATATCAGCATACAATATAATTTTGAACAATCAAAAAGAAATGCAATGTATCAGCATGGACAAAGTCAATATTCAATTGAACTTCTAAAATTAAATAAATTAAGTCATTAATAAAATCACAAGTGATGATTTCATTTTATTAACGATTACTTGTTGCATTGTTAGGTGAACAGAAAATCATTAAGAGGTAAGCGCTGGCTCATTCTAAAGAGGCATGGCTGAATTTTAAAAGACCCGTAGCTATCTATTTCAGCAAATGTTTTTTATGAAATTGATGCAAAAGAAGGTCAATTCAAAGATTTCAAGACCCGTATATTTTGACATAGGGATTTAACACAAACCAAAGTTATTAAAACCATTTGGACAAAAACTTGCAAGAATTCCATAAAGTATGGGCGCACAAAATTAGGAAATTGATAAAATTGATTAAAGCTTTTAATATGGAGAAAATCAACTCTGTAGAATTTGGAAGGTAAAGAAATGTCACAATAATTTATAATACTACTTTCAATGCTAAAGAGTGGATATTGCTCCCATGTTTAGTTGGACATGAACCAAGTTGAAAAATCAGAAGGAAATTGTGTACTTTCTCAATGTTGAAATTTCAATTGGATGGCAAGTAAAAAACTAACTGTAACATGGAATAATCTAAAAATTCTTGCTTATGGTTTCAAATTTTGCATACATGTCTACCAAGAAAGTTACAACTATAATATTTGACAAAACCCCCCTTACTTTATTCTTTAATACATTTCCATACCTTGTTTCAAAGCTCCCATTTTGACAAAGGTATGCAAGATCCTTACAAAAGATATGGAATTTGGCCTTATAGTTACATATTGCATTTTTTTCTGAAAGTTTGTAAAGTATTTTTAACAATTCCATTTTGTGCGCATCTATGAGATTGAATTTCTTTGAGGATTTTTTTCATAAGAATTCATTTTCTAGTCTATACTTTCATATTTTGTATATATGATCTAATTTATGATTATACATGATTAGTGTTTTCTCTTGACCCAACGTTTATAGTAAATTTTATTATTAGCAAGTGGCTTAGATACAAAATTTTGGTTCATATTATCTCAGAGTTGTGAAGCCCTTTGTGTAATGTTGGTTTTATGCCTAGTCGCTTCCAAATCTAGCTGAATGTTATCATTAAAAAAAAGAAAGAATCTTATTAGGGACATATTGAGGCATTCAAAAGGTAAATGAAAACTACAAAAGGAACCAACATATCTTGTAAAGTGAATTTTAACTAATGAAGAGAGGAAATTAGATGACCAATCAAAAAATTAGAACGTGAAATGTGAACATAATAGTGAGCCATGCACCATGAGTATAGATGGTATATGTATATATTCAATGGAAGTAATTGATAGTGATTGTGTTAGGAATTCAAAATAGTAACTAGCTCAAAAATAGATTTCCTTCACAAAGACATACACACAAATAAGAATTTAGTTTTAAATAAATTTTCATTGTACTTCTCATTAAATCTTCATGCAATAAAATTATTTTGAGTTCACTTCTTTTTAAATTTTTTTTTTTATAATTTCAATAATAGCATTCAAGGTCAAAGACATGAAAAATATTGCAACAATCAACAAAACTCAATATGTATTAAACAAATGCACAAATCCCCATCAAATTTCTATCAATTTATAGATGCAAGCTACCAAAAAAATGATTCAAGTAGGAAATTTGTCCATCAACTATAGGTGGTCAGTCTCAATAGTTCCCACTTAAGTCCTCATGGCCCTCATAGCTGTATTGCTCATCACTGATTTATTCATGGGTTCACACCTTGGATTGGCGAAGAGCGATGGAATGATGTTTTCTTTTAGCATCACTCATCGCTAATAGATTTTGAGATCTCAAAATTATAATAGCGATGAGCGATGTTGTTGTTTCTACATTCTTATCGCTCATCGCAGATGTCCGTAGAAAGATAAACTTGGAACATCGATGAGCGATGTGATGTGATTTCCTATATATCGCTTGATTGCGGATATTTTTTGAATGTAAAGTCTCTCATAAGTGATACGTGATGGATCTTATAAATGTTGTAAATTTTCTCATTGCTAATTGCTTGCAAAATATATGAGGAGAATTAGTGATGAAAAAAGGCCTAATGTAATAACTTCATTGCTCATTGCTAATTTTTCTTAGAACTTACATTCTGAATTAGCGATAAGTGATGGATGTCCTCTAAAGGGTTTTTTCTTTCGCTAATGTGTTATGATCCTATGAGAGATGTCTTTTGTGCCATTTTTTTTATGTAGTTTTTCTGTGTCCAAATCTAGTTCTATAATAACATTTCCTGTCATAGATAGAATCCTAAGCACAAGGTTTGAATTAGTGATGCGGGACAGAGGGATCAATGTGACCGAAGGTTAGGCTGCTGAGCCAAGGGCTAAAGATCACCACCAGATGTTTACATCGTTCATAGAGTGGGGAAAAGATAAAGTAAATCAGCCACAAGCAATGGTTACCACATGGAAAAGGAAACTTGGCATGACTCTAGGGATTTAGCATAAATAAAAAAGGAAAATAGGGAGAGAACTAGAGAACTATTGATAAAGTTTTAAAGCGAGATGATCCGATGGACTGAAAATAATCGCATGAATAACTTCATCGCTAAATTTCACCCTAAATTTTGTGGAGGATTAGTGATGAAGCATATAAAGAAATTTTCTCTCTAAGAAACTGGCCCTATGTACTTCTCCAATATTAATGAAAATAATGAGTTAGGTTGGCGATACATGCTAATTGTCAGATCAGCTATGATTAATCAAGGTTAGAAGGGAACAAGGCAGCATTTGAAATAGCCTCGCTATTTTCAAGGAGCAAGTTGATAATGGTCAAAAATCAATGTTGATGGCCACCTTACATGAAGTTTTAATTGCTCTAAGATGAACGACCTAGATTCAAAGCCAAACTAATAAGTTACCAATTCACTCATGTATGGAATTTTAAATCGTTAATACTACATGATCGAATTTTCTATTTAATGCAGATTGATTGTTATTTATTCACACTATATTTTCATACTACAGTAGAAGTAAGGTGTGTGTAGTAAAGGAGATTGAAATGGAATTAATTTTTCCTTTCTATATTTGTATCCTAAGTAAATTGGTATGAAATTAGATTCTCTGGTCTATTTAGGATTTATCTTGCTTGAGTTATCTGCAATTATTGGGATTGGAGTGCTTCTCTCGTGGGTCCTTAGTCAAATTTTTTTTGAACCATTCCTCTGCTAGTTTTAAAGAAAATGGGAAAGGTTGGTGCAACAATTCCACCTATTAGGAGGTCTAGCCGGCTTAGTGTGTTTGAGTGCCGTGAAGACATAGTTGAGCAAGAAGTCATGGCTTCTCCTGAGATTTCAAAGAGTAAAAGGAGGGCGAGGGGCCATAAAAAGAAGTCAATTATGTAGAGTACATGCCACTTGAGGAATAGAACCCTTCCAGGTGATGTGGTCGAATGCAAAGGAAAGGAATTGGAATCTCCAGTGAAGAAGGCCAAGAAGGAGAAAAGCCATAGGGCCCGCTTGGGTAAGCAGAACTCTCCTATCATGCTTTCGGACTCTCCTTCGGATGCTAAAGCTGATACCAAATCAGACTATGGCCAATACCTTCATTCCCTAGTGCCATATGGGAGCTTTGATGATGATATACTAGTAATCACTCTAATTGCATCGAGGACAAGGAGCAGTCGGGCATTTTCAGATGTTGATGACTCTCAATAAGGTCACCTCTTATTTTTTAGTTTTTGATGACACCATGGTCTTTTCATAGGAGGTTTTTGTTTTCATGTTTTCACAATTTGTCTTTTTTGTTTTCTTATGTTGTTGTGGAAGTCTTCAAGAAGATATCAATGAAATCTTTTGTTGTCAAACAATGAATGCTGTGACAGTGACCACAAATATCCTGTGCATGTTTTTTTTCCTTTTGTCCTCCCCTGTTGTCAAATGATTGCGTATGAAACCGGTTGGGAGTTCTTCAAGGATTCAGTTAGAAATAGGTTTTTGAAATGAACTCAAATGAAAGTTAAATTGTAATTTATTTGAGTGCTTGTTCCTCCCTTGTTTATATAAAGGGTATTTTATGGCTTAAAGGGAGAGAGTTCAAAATTTTGAGTCTAGACACAGTCATAGTAAATACTACGCTCTAGTAGCATAATAGAATGTAAATAGATAATCTAGTAGATATATCAGAAGCAAGTTTAAGATGAAATTTATACTATATAGGAATCGTAAGTATGGTTTTACAAAGAAATATCAGAAATAAAGAAGAATTTTGGTTTCAAAATATTGCTCTCCTATGTATTTTCTTCCAAGTTATGAATGAATATTGTTAATTACAATTTCATTTTTCTTTTGTCATTTGCATAGAATGTATGAATTTGTTTTATGCTTTAGTTCAATGAATTGATTAAATGCTGAAATGAGCTAATTAGTTTGCGAGAAAAGAATATAAATGTGGATATGTAAAATACACATGCGATCTCGACTCACTAATTCCATATCATCCTTAATCATCCCCTTTCTCACCATTTTCCCTCTTTAATTAAATAAATCTAGTTTATTTGATCAATCTCCTAAGTCATTTCTTTAATTAAATAAATCAGTTTTATTTAATTAATCTCCTAAAGTTCCTTCATTTAATTAAATAAATCCAAATATTTAATTAAATCTCTAATGCTATTTATCTTCTCATTTAATTTAAATAAATCCAAATATTTAATTTGAATGTTATAATCACCTAATCACCTCTTAAATTAATCTAATCCTAATCACCCATCGCGTCCTCTAGCTTTTCCCACTTGCACAAATAAATCACCAAAGAAGTTGAAATCACCATAGAGGCCACATTTTTTCTTGTGTAGGCTGATATGAGAGGAGGGCACATTTTTTATGGCCATAGTTTTGTCTTCTGTAGGCCACATTTTATCTTGTGTAGGTCATATTTTATATTCTATGCAATTCATTTTTTGCTCTATATACAAGTCAATTTATTTGTGTAGGAATTTTTTCACTTTGTGCTAGCAGATCTAATTGTGAAGGTTGATTTGGTTAACATAATATAAATGCCATGGAAGGAGGTCATCAATTGTAAATGATTAAAATATACAAAATAGCTTTTTGAGCTATTTCTAGAGGTTTTTAAATTGTTTAGGTCAACATTTACATTGGTGTTACATCATTAGGAAAAGAAGGGAGGATAATCCGCCCAAAAAAAATTAGCTCACATGAAGGCTAAAACCTAGTGATTTCTACTAGTAAGGGACTAAGTGTACAACCT
>VDFB02094402.1:0-26514 GCA_007258455.2 Sequoia sempervirens
TACAGCCATATTGACCACTTCATGAAACAACAACGTTGTGAACCAACATCAAGGACCTTGGGAGGTGATCAATTTGATTACTGATTATCTCTTTCAGGAGAGGTGAGATACTTTTACTTTTATCTTACCTGCATGTCGTGGGTCAACTTGGCACCTCAACAGGTCTTTGAATGCAACATCAGATTCTTAGAAATGTTAATTGCACTTGAAATATCATAGAATATAGCAATAGGCTCATCATACACAACTCTGATATCTTTCAACATTTGCTTCATCCACAATACTTGAGTACAATTGTTAGCAGCAACAATGTATTTTGCCTCTACAGTAGATAATGAAATGGCATTCTGCTTCCTACTTAACCATGAAATCAACTTCTTTCCCAAGAAAAATGCACCACCACTGGTACTCTTTTTTTCATTCACATCTCCTACCCAATCAGCATCAGTAAAGGCACTTAAAGTAAGATCATCATCTTTAGGATACCATAGGCCAAAATCAACTGTCACCTTCAAGTATCTGAAAATCCTCTTCACAACAGTTACATGAGATTCCTTAGGATCAACTTGAAATATTGCAACAATACATATGGCATTCATGATATCAGGTTTAGTTTGAGTCAAATAGAGCAATCTACCAATCATCGATATGTATCTAGTTTGATTTACTTTCAAGGAATCATCATCTTGTGTCAAATTGCATCCGATCACCATAGGTGTACCAACTAGTTTTGAATCTTCCATACCAAACTTCTTTAGTAATTCTTTCACATATTTGGACTAAGATATAAAGATCCCTTTATCTAGCTAAGTAATTTGCATTCCCAAAAAGAATTTTATCTCTCCAATCATAGACATCTCAAACTCACTTTGCATCTCATCAACAAACTTCATGCACAAACCATCATCTCCTCCAAAAATGATATCATCAACAAAGACCTCAACAATTAAATCTTTATCATCATCAATCTTGACATATAGATTACTATAAGCAGTACCTTTATTGAATCCAAGCTTCAGTAAATACTTGTCCAATCTGGCATACCATGCTCTTGGGGCTTGCTTGAGTCCATACAATGCTTTCTTCAACCGACAAACCATATCTCCCTGATCAGTCAATTGAAATCCATTAGGTTTCTCAACATACACCTCTTCTTCCAATTCACCATTTAGAAATGTTGACTTGACATCCATCTGATAAACCTTGTAGTTTTTGTAAGCATCATAAGCAACAAATAGTCTCACAGCTTCAATCCTAGCAACAGGGGTAAAGGTTTCTTCAAAGTCAATTCCTTCCATCTAAGAATATCCTTTACACACCAATCTTGCTTTGTTTCTAACAACTTCACCTTGCTCACTTAGTTTGTTTCTAAAGACCCATTTAGTTCCAATTATATTTTTGTCTTTAGGTCTAGGAACAAGAATCCATGTATCATTCTTCTCAATCTGTTGTAGTTCTTCTTTCATTGCTTTAACCCAATGTTCATCTGTGCATGCTTCGTTCACACTATTAGGCTCATTCTTTGAAATCAAACAGTATTCTTCTACAATTCTTCTCCTAGTCTAGACACCTTTGTTCTTATCACCTATAATCTGATCTTCTGAATGATTTAGTCTTACACACCTTGGAGTTTTAGGATGTTCTTGAATTTCAGGCGCTTGTGATCTCTCTTCTATACTTTCACTAGTTTCTCCTTCCTCTTGATTTTCCTAATTCACCAGAATGATCTAAACTTGATTTGAACTCTGAACTTTCTTTCCCGAACTGTCATTCTGATCATTTAAATCACATCCACAGGTTCTGGATGGTCTAACTATGTCTTCATCAACCTTGACATTGCACTTTCAACCATTTTCCTCAATCTCTTATTGTAGCACTGGTAGGCCTTGCTTTTAGTAGAATAACCAAGAAAGATTCCTTCATCACTCCTAGCATCAAACTTTCCTATATCTTCATCTCTTTTGATAAAGCATTTACTCCCAAATATTTTGAAGTACTTAACAGTAGGCTTGTGACCAAACCATACCTCAAAAGGAGTCTTACCAATATCATCTTTGAATTGTAACCGGTTGAGAGTTTATACAGGAGTACTCACAACTTCTCTCCAATTATAGATATGAGGAACATTTCCTTCCAGCATCATAATCCTAGCAGCATCTTGAATTGTCTTGTTCTTCCTTTCCACAACTTCATTTTGTTGAGGGGTCCATGGAGCAGATAATTGTCTCTTTATCCCATGTTCTTCACAAAAAGAATTAAAGTCACTGGAAGTGAATTCACCGCCTCTATCTGATCTCAGACATTTAATCTTCAGACCTATCTTTGTCTCAACCATAGCCTTAAAAATATTGAACTTCTCTAGAGCTTCATATTTCTCCCTTAAGAAAGTAACCCACATCATTCTAAAATAATCATCAATAAGTATCATGAAATACTTGTCTCCTTGTAAACTTTTGATTCTAGAAGGACCACGCAAATCAGTATGAACAAGTTCTAACACTTCATTTGAACAATGTTGTTTGCTTCAGAATGAAATTCTAGTTTGCTTCCCTAACTAACATTCCTTGCATATGGTATTGGTAGGTTTCATCAACTTAGGAATATTTATCACTGCCTGAGTAGAACTTATCTTGATAATATTGTCAAAGTTAACATGACACATTCTCCTATGCCACAACCAACTTTCATCAACTTGAGCAATCAGACAACTTTTACTAGCAGCATTCAAGTGAAATATATTACCTTTTGTTTTTGTACCTGATGCAATCACATTTCTGGAACTTCCCAATATTCTACACTTTCCATCCTTGAATTGAAGATTGTATCCCTTATCAACCATCTGTCCAACACTTAAGAGATTATGCTTTAGACCTTCCACATATAGGACATCATCAGTATTATGCTTACCATCAAGAGAAATGTATCCTCGGCCATAGATTACACCTACTTTGTCATCACCAAATATTATAACACCACCATCATACTTTTCCAAGCTCACAAACTTACTTTTATCACCTGTCATGTGATGAGGGCATCCACTGTCAATCACCCATTCATCCTTTTCTTCAATTCAAGTAGCTAGGGATTTCTCCACATCTATACAACTAGAAGATTCAATAGGGGCGGGATCATTTTCCTTGATAGTAATAAATACCCATTCATCCTCACTTACATTCCCTTTATCAGATTCATCATCTGTCACACCTTCATCAGCAACATAATAACACTTTATTTGAAATCTAGGCTTGTTAGGTCTTGGATTAGGGACTCTTTCTGAACACCTTGATGCAAAATGGCCTATCTTATTGCAATAAAAACATTTAATAGGAAATTTCCCTTTATACTTACCTTCTCCTCTGGCTTCTCTCTTGACAATAAGTGCTTCAAGCTCGTCTAGTTTTCTCTCTTCTTCTTCAATCTCTCTCATTTCCTCCTCATACTTGAATACCTTTCTAGAAGAACTTTCTCCCGAATCATATCTATGTTTATCTCTTTCGGAAGTAGTAGCTTTGAATGCAGATTATGTCTTAGGAAGAGCATCACCAAATTCACTCAACTCAAAAGTAGTAAGCTTACCAATCAACATATCTCTGGTTAGATTTGTTACAGTCCAGAGCTCCTCAATAGTAGTAGCTTTGACTTTGTATGCAACGGGAAAGGATCTAAGCACTTTAGCAACAATCTTTGATTCTTCCAATCATCCACCAACACATCTGATACCGCACACAAGTTCATTCACTCTTTGCATGAAAGAAGTAATGTTCTCATCATCACCCATTTTCAACATTTCATATTTCCCTTTCAGACTTTGCAACTTAGCAATCTTCACATTAGCATCACCTTCATGCAAATTTTCCAACTTTTTCCAGATCTCATAAGCAATCATCAGATCCATAACATTTTTCATCTCAGAATTAGTCAAAACACTCAACAATGCTTCCTTAGCCCTGATATTGTACTCAACATCCTTAATCTCAGCATAAGTAGAAGGACCATTTTGTGGGATAACAAACCTATTCTTTATAATGTTCCAGTAGGGTTCACCAATGCATCTCAGATGACACTCCATTTGAGTCTTCCACAGAGAATAATTTGTTCCATCAAATCTCAGACTATCCTTCTTGTATGTCGCCATTCCGGATCACCTCAAGCTGTTAAACTTCTTCCAAGGAACCTGCTCTGATACCAATTGTTGGCAACACAAGGGCATACAACTAAGAGGGGGGTGAATCAGTTGTCACATAAATTCAAAACTTATTAAACTTATTAACCTTATTCTCATATTTGATTAATAACCATGAAAGCATAAATCATCAACACATCAAAAACACACATAACACTAATATTTTTTATGTGGAAACCCTATTAGGGGAAAAACCACGGTGGAGGTTAGTCCAAAAGATTATACCCTATTAAAAGTATAAAGAATAAAATGGGGAATGCACATGCATTCAGGCGCACTACCTAGAGCTCACTACTCAATTACAACAAGGCATAATGCCCAAAGGAAGACACATTGTCTTACAAAAACATTTTGATTACATATGTAGGATTTTGAACTGAGAAAATAGCATCTGCTAATGCCTGATTACAATTATGGTTAAGCACATTAACACTTCTTCACACTCAGCTTCTTCCTTTGAATGATTAGGGAATTATTCGCACAACTCATACACTCACATGCCTTCAAATGGAATAAATAATTGCTTATATATATCCGCAAGAAGAGATTACATTGCTACATGTCGGCTTAAAAAAAATAATAAAATGAATACAAACTGTCGGCCCAAAACATTAAAGATTATCAATGCAAATCAACCAAGGTCAGCCACAACATAGTGAAGACCCAAAATAAAATCCTCAACCATGAAACACCTTCAAAAATTATTCCTCGAAGATCCACAACATGCTACAATCACTTTGTCGGCCATGAACATGAAAAACATGAACACGCAAGAGAAAATCACCAATCGCGAGCACAACGATCAATGCGGATGTGTAACACAAATAGAGCATGATCTAGAAACACCCACAAGCATCAATAATCACCAAAGAAGCATCTGCAACAACTGAACTTACTAGAATCACATCATCTTCATTCAGGAACACCAAATTAAGCAATAGAATGATAGTCAAAACACAACTACTCATAACTCGATCAAATCTTCATGCGGATCTCTAAAACTTAACATGGATAAACTAGATATACTCGACAACAAACCCTTTAATCCACAACCTCTGATCATCAACGTACTAAGCTCACCAACAAACTAAACGTCATTGCATCGCTGACTACTTGTAACTTTTTCATTACAATTTTTTCAATATCCTCGACATATACAGCTTCTAATGTCTCAAAGGCCAATAGTGTTGACATCAATTACAACCACATATCAGCAACACAACCACAACATCCAACATAAACTTCTTTCTATCAATAGGGTAACTAAGCCATAATGTGACTATGGAGTGTTGTTTCTCTTCCTTTTGTATTTAGAACTCATTCTTTTCATGATGCAAGACAACTACCTCAAGACACCAAAAATAAGAGATAGGTATAGCAACCCATAAATTTAAATTCAAACTCTGAAACTACACTCAAACTCATGGCAAACCTCTTTTTGAAAATTATTTTGAACCTTCAAACCAATGCCTTTTCAACTGAAAACTTGGAAAATGAAATCCCTCGCATTCATCTACAAGAAAATGAATAGTTTATAATTTTTCTCCCAACAATACTCCTCTAATTTCATAGTCAAAATCCTCAAAAACCCTTATTTTCCCACATTCAACAGCAGATAAAAATCACCTTTAAATGATGAAATGAAATGCTTGAAAATCCAAATCAAATTTCCTCACACAAATTAAGAATACAAATAATTAAGAAGCCTAAAGTTTTATTTCATTCCAATGTGTTTGCAACAACAATGATGTACAGTAGCTTCCAAATTCTCATACTATGCCAATCTAGCAATACCAACCTATAGGAAAACACAAGAAAACTTCATATTCCCTAGAAAACACCTCCATGCAACCCAAAATCTAATTATTGCTTTCTTTGAATAGTAAGAAGAACCTAAAACACTCATCAATTGACATCAAATCCTCCTTCCTTCAAAATAATCACCATTTTCTCACATTCTCTGCATCTCTTTTCCCTGCCAAAAGCTTCTTAAAACCCGTCACTTTCTTCCTATCACTACTCCCTCATTTTTATGAATCTTCTAAAATGATTTCTAGATTTTATGTGTCTCCTTCCCAGCTTTTTAGAACATTTCAAATTTTTCCATTTCATTACAATATGAGAAAATTATGCCCAAATTGCTAAGACTAGGTCTCACAGTTATGACCTAGACAACATTCATCTCCCCAAAATGCCAATTAAACTATAGGAGATGGCAGCTCCTTCACAGGATTCTCAACCTACAAACAAATCACCCTCACACATACGAGAGAAGCACAACACTATTCTGCCAAAATATCAAGATGATATTAAAAGAAATGAGATGCAATAATACATAATGTACAAGCCTTTTAAAGGCATGAAAAATGAAACAAGTGAAAAACTACCTGATACGAGAAACAACTACCTAAATAATTATCTCTATGTTAAAACTTAACACTAACACCCCCCCTTAAGTGCAAACTTAGGGAGATTATTATGCAAAATGAAATGCAAGATGGGTCCTGACTATGAGGCCATGTTAGGTACCCATGCATAAATGCAAATGCAAGAAAAATAAATCTCTCACAACTAGAGAAAAGGAGAAAAACCCTGTGGGAGAAAACTCCTCTCCAAAAGAGAGAAAATGCAAACAAAAGAAAATCATGTGGGGAAGGATGGAGGACTTCATGATACCCCCCAAGTACACCATTCATCACATATATATTACAATCAATAGCCCGTCCATAAGAGGGAAAGGGAGAGACTATGTAGCCCCCCCACAATGTGTAATCGCCTACAAAAATGGTAAGTTCCTGAAGATAAAACATGATCCAATGTTGACAAACAACTTGTCTCCTTTTTGGAAGAAACAAAACCAAGTACAAATGCAGAAATGCTTCCCATTCCAGATAGGAATTGTGTTACACCCCACCCTAGATTCCTAAATTATTTTTCACTTTATGGTAATAATTATGATGAATCATGAGATTATGAAAGTCTTTTATATTGGAATGAAATTATGCAATGATATGTCTATGCTTTCATGGGATTATGACATTATGTGATGAAATTGGATTAAATGTTATGAAAGGAATCTATTTTCTTTTAAAGCAAATTTTGTTGAGAATGCAATATTGAGTATGTTATAGTAATTCTCCAATTTGACTACCATTGTTTTCTTGAGTGATCATGCAGGAAAAAATTGAGCACCTCCTTGAGAAAGAGGGCGAGTATCACCTGGGAGGAGGGAGATGTTGAGGATTCTCTGATTATGCCATCTAAGCAAGCAATGGTCATGTAATGATCAGTAAACCCAAAAGAGTCTAGGGATGTCTTAAGCGTGCTTTGAGATAAGTCAACCTAAGGTACAATTGGGTCATGTTCATCCTTTTTGTTTGGTGTGGCTATTTTGGGGTTTATATATATATATATATATATATATATATATATATATATATATTAAATGTGATAATATAAACACTATTATTGATGGTTACCAATATTAAAAAGGCAAATGGGTGTTGATCATCATTAGATTAGTTATATGGAGGCGATTACGTTAATATCTTGATGTAACAATCAACATCGTCAACCATGCAAATGCCATTATTATTCTTGAATGTTAATATTCTTATATATTTTATGATAATTTGAGATAGCTAAACTCGCCGAGGGCTTATGTTTTTGCTTGACCTTTTATTTATAAAAGAGCACGTGGCTTTTTAGGCTCGACTGAATAAAGAGGATCTCATTGGGTTATAAATATGTTTGTGTGCTAAATTTCTAATGTTTAAAGTTGTCGATAGAAATCATATCTTTCTCGACTATCTTAGAGGAGCATGTTTAATTCTTATGGTGACATTATGAAAGTTTAAAATTTCCAATAATAAGCATGATGGGCCACGGCTTAATGCCACGAAGGTGACATGAAACTGAATCTTTTGGTAACTTAAATTCACCTTGCATGAAATCGTGGCTCTCTCCACATCAAGGCAATGAGTAGCTATTTATTGTAATCGTTTCTTGGTTAGCTTATTGTGGTAATTTTGGGAGGAAGATAGGCAATATCCTTTGGAACCGATTTTGTATCTGTTTATGTGCAAGCTCTGAATAAGAAATTGACTGCCATTTAAATTGGGGCGGTCTTTGTTTTTTATCGCCTCCTCTTAAAACATGGATAATATAGGTAACTTGGGGGAAAGAGCAGTTGGAAAAGACTCTAAAGTTACCTCCTTTTGTCTTTAATAACAATTGACGAGCTTTGGGAAGCATAACGTAATTTGGAGAGCGATAGTCTAGCCTTGGTTGGCAGTTAAGATAAAAAAAAAGAGAGAGGTCAATCAAATAGTGCTAAAATTGGGGGTAAAAATTCTATGCTTAAACAAAAACGAAAATTCAATTATCTTTTACTAATGATAAAAATCCAATAGAGAATGCTTTCGAGGGGAGGAGGAGGATAACGGTTTATTGGTGCCCAACTAATTTAGAAA
Organism: Sequoia sempervirens; assembly: GCA_007258455.2. NCBI lineage: Eukaryota > Viridiplantae > Streptophyta > Pinopsida > Cupressales > Cupressaceae > Sequoia > Sequoia sempervirens. The sequence continues at coordinate 8,656 of VDFB02094402.1, forward strand.
CCAGTTAATTCTGCATGAGGGGGGGCGCAAGCAAAACCAGTTAATTCTGCACTATGATTTTGTGTAGAAATTCCAAGAATTGCCAACAAAAGGTGCTAAGAGAAACCTGCAAAAGTTAGACTCTTGACTTGGTCCGACGAAAGAATAGAAGAGGTTATTGATCCAATTCTTTTCCACAAGCTTGGTGTTAGCATCGTGGGTAAAAGAGTGCAGACTAGCATCACTAATGAAGGCATGGTCTTCTCTATCCTTACCTGACATAAAAAGACAAATAGTTTATTATGGGTGTCTCGGATTAAAAGAATATGTTATATTCAGAAATAGAAATGCACTATATTGGAAGTTTATATTAACAAATTTGATTACGAGTAAGAAAGGATGAATCTATATAATCTTTTATTAGTTTATTAAACATGAATCCATTAAGGAAAATGTTTTATTAGTTTATTAAACATGAATCCATTAAGGAAAATGGTACAAATGTTAGGGAATTGCAAGACTAAATAAGAATTCCCTTAAAAAGAGTCAAATACGACTAAATGAAGTATTATGTTGTCTATTTAATGAAAACTTGGAATTAAGCATGATGATTAAACTGCTTAATTTTGATGATATTGTATATATTGTGTGACCCCAATATTTCTTAGGATATTCTGTAAACTCTAAACCTGAAAATCTGATAGTGGGGGTTAGAAATTTGGGTAAGGGGGAGTAATCCTCTATTTGATTTATTTATTATTATTTCATGGTGTGATTATTGTGATGTCAATACCTTCTAAACAATCTTGTGAATGTCTAGACAAGAGCATAATGTCTTCATTAGTTGCTAAGGAGCATAAAAATAGGTGAAAAGGTAAAACCTATTGACAAGGGTTAGGGCTTGAGTTTGAGACTGTAGCCTAGATCCTAGATGTTACAAAGGCATAACAAGGGGATTCATGTGCAAGTATTTTACCAAACTAGTTATATTATGAATTTAGTGAATAAGCACTTATATTTATGCAAATTTATTGTAAGGTGGGCCAGTTGGTATACAATTATGTTCTCCTTGGTTAACAAGATTTCACTAAAATGCATAAAAGACTTAACCTAAAGGAAGTTATATACTTATTGAAGATCTAACCATTACTATGTAAACTTTATCTATGTATTATTCATATTATATTGTGACTAGGAAGGTCAAGAAGATATTGTTTTGTGTCAAGTTTTATTTAAAGTTTATATATCAAGAGTAAACACTCTCAATGGTTAGGGTTAAGACTCAAGCAAGTGGGTGTAGCCAAGACCCGGGAAGATACATGCAAGTAATTCAGGTGTTCGAGTAAAAAATAACCTATAATCTGGAGTTATCCCTTTAGTGAATCTTCCATTTCTAAGGACTCTATAACAAAGACAAAATACAAAACATTGGAGATTATATTAAGAAGAAGGAATATTTAGATTAAGGTAAATATTTTATTATACATGATTGAACATTTTGTTAATACTTTTAGTTTGTGTCTATGTGAAATCAGTCTATGGCAGTAAGTCATCAATAATAAATATGTTAGCATAGAGTCAAGGATCAGATACTCTCATGGATTATATTGAAACCTAGATAGGTGGTAGTTTCCAGGTCCCAAGAAGTTACGAGAATGTAACATGGGTATTCAAGTAAGAAAATATCCTCTAGGTTTTTACAAACTTAGTAAGGGCTTGAACAAGGGGTAGCTACCAAGACCCAATTATTACACTAAGTAATACGGGGGTTCAAGAAAGGTTTAACCTTTTGTCAACTTGGTTGAGTTATGTTTAGAAAGACAAGGTATGTCCTATTATAAATTATTTGTGATTGTTTGTGGGGTGGAACAGTTAGTTCCAATATACCCTAGGTCAGGAAAGGTATTCCAAGTCAAGTAGGGTGAGTGAACAAACAACTTCACTCTTAGCAGTGATTGTATCTACGATACAAGTACTATGGCCATAGTGAGTACATTTTTCTCTGCATGCACTTGTCATTTCACTGTTACTTAGATACTTAGCTAGTTAAAGATTTCATATATAGTTGGAGGGTATCCATAGTTATGTGGTGGTATTAGTTAAGTAGGACACAACACCAGAGTTTAGATGGCATAATTAAGAGGTTTCTTAACTAATTCCTTCGTTGAAGGGTAAGGCCACTTCCAGTTAGGAAGGTGTGTGAGGGACCGCTTAAGTCCATGGTTGGAGGTAAAGCACCTGGGTGATGCTCTCCCTCTTGTAGATGACATGTTGATTCTTAGAAGATAGAAAGAATCTAGATAAGGATCTCTAGCCTAACTCTCTTTAGTAATTGTTTATAGCGTACTTAATTTAGTTCATTGAATTGTGATGCAAATAGTAAATGATGTTAATCTTTTCAATTGGAAAATATTTATAGATGCTTAATATATCTAAATGGAAACAGTATGTTGTAACATGTTTCTTTTATAAAAAAAAGTATCATTTTTTTACCTTGAATGTCAATTGTTAACTATTGGGTGAAAATTTTATGGTAAGTCTTTAATAAGAAAGAGATGGATGATACACATGGTATCAAAGTGACTAGGTTCAACACTTTGTAAAGATGAATTCAATCAAAGGGGTTGACCTAGGAGAACTTGGTCCTTTCCCGAGGTATTTTTAAACATTGCTAGTCCTTAACCATCAACAAAGAGTAGTGACTTTAATGAGTAAATTAACAGAAGTGTATAGTATGATAGGCGAAGACCAAAAATTAAAGATTAGATTGTGTGGCACAACATTGATCAATAACATTAGAATCAACCTTGAGAGTTAAGTCTAGGTCAACATAGCACAAACATCTATTCTTTTATACCTAGGCAAGTAGTGGAATGTGTGCTACATCAAACTAGGTTCTTTATCATAATTCCCATAAATAAATACACAATTTCTTGTATTTAATTTACTAAAAATATTTAATATTCTAATTCATCTACCCATCTCGACTACTTAAGTTAATTGCATGTTTATTGGCCACATTAATCAATTAGCCCAAATAACTTCTTAAGGAAAGTGTTTAATTTCCTCTTACAACATTATGCTAATAAAAAATTACATAGGACCCTAAACCTCTAAAAAGTAAGTGATAAATAGTTATAGAGAAAATTGGGATAAGGAAGTGGTCCCATCGAAGGGGCTTGGACTTCCAAGTTTATTTTAAGGGCAACCTTGTGGAATAGAAAAATGCATAGGATTACAACAATATTTTCTTATAAAATATGAGCTTTAGGTATATTATCACAAACAAGTTATGACTTTACAAAAGGGAGCTAGCTAAAATTTAGAAATGGGTATATTGAATAAAATTAAGAAATTTTTAAAAGGAAAGGCTCCCATGAATCTTAAATTCTTTGCTATAAAAGAATTTAAATAGAAAAGAAGATTTTTAAATGAGATATTATAGCAATAAAATGCTAACAAAAGCCCGAATGGGTAGTATAGTTGGCTTGGGCAGTGGGTTTGCTCTCTATTGGTCTTGGGTTCGACTCCACTCCCGGGTTCAAGAGGTGAGACTACTTGCAGGCGACGGATCTCACCCGCAGGGGACTAGTCTCGCCCAGGTACCCAAGGTATGGACTACTGAACCGTTGGACTGAATCGCAAAGACACCCCTATTGTATAAAAAAAAATGCTAACAAAAATTAAAATTTTAAAAATATACAATTACATTTTTCCAACTCCATCTAACCCACTTTTAGAGTAAAAATAAGACCCCAAGCCCTTCCCATCTAGCATCTTAATAGTATTGAAAGGTGAAATTGAATATTTCCTCCACCAATTTAAATATTTTTTTATGTTTATGTTTATATTGTTTTTTAAATTCTATTTTTTATCAGCATATAATTATTATAATCTTATCTAAAAATATTTATTCCCATTTAAAGAATAAAAAATAAAAATAAAGATCCATAAAACCCTTTGGTAAAAGACTTATATTTTTCCTCAACAACCCGGGAATTTTGGCTAGATCTCTTGAAACGACAACCTGAGCTTCAATTCCGATCAGCTTAACGGGCCTGAATCTATAAAGTATCTGGAACACCCGAAATGGAACCTGGTGGGCTCTTTGTGACGGCATGCCATACAAATGAAATCGAATTGCAGTAGGTTCTGTATAGGTTAACTAAATTCCATGCAATAATAAGTACAGTCGATTGGAAAAAGAATGTAGACTGGTGCAGATTGAAAGTTTTGCACAGGGAAAATGAACAGCAGAAGAAAAATATCCAGGGTTTCAATTTTTTTAAGCCGTATACAGCTAGGCTTTTATTCTTCCTCCGTCCTTAATTCGCCTGCAGTCAAAACATGTAAGACCTACTCTTTGTTTGCCTTATTCACATGAATTATAATCAGAATTTTATTTTTCATTATTAGTTTTCAAAGTTTCTGTACATTTTGTTGCTACCCCAACTCATTTTAGTTATCAAGCAATGCATGTTTCTTCAGCTTCAAGACGAATTTCGCCCCATCTGTTAAAAAATTCCGCCTACAAAGAGCGAAAATTTCAGAATGAGCCTGCTTTTGGTCAGCCCAGGGTGGCCTTTGCATTGGTTGTTTATTCAAAGATTTTTCGCTCCACAAATATGGCACTTGCAAAGCACTTTACTTCTGCTAGCAATCTTGAAATTACAGAGTCAGGGTTTGGAGAGGGAAAGAACAAAAGGAACAAGAAGGTAGATGGCTATCAAACGATAAATTCAGGTTTAGACGGCAAAAAGTTCGATGACAGTTTACGTTCTGATCGCTCATTAGAAAACGATGCCTCCATGCTTAATAGAATTTTTATGATTAACCCTAAAAACCCTAACCCCTACCCTGGCCCTAGCACATCAATATATGATGCCACCATGGCTATGAGAAATATTAAGATGAAGCCTCATAACCATAATTCTAAACCAAGCCCTAACTCTAATTCAACTGCAAATATTGCAATATTAGGGCTTGGGAAGATGGACGAAGATAAATTGGTAAGTTCAGGCCTAGCTGTCTCAGAGCACAGTAAACTTGGTGGTAACCTAAGTCCTGATTGGACCCCAGTTGCAAAGAATGCTACTGTTAAGCATAAGAGAACTTTAATGCCTAATCCTAAATCTGGTCCTAATCCAGCAGTAAAATCAGGGTTTGGAAAGATTGATGAAGATCAATTCATGTGTTCAGGACAAGACAACAATAATCTTGTCAGCTGTTTAAACTCGGATCCACCAACAGCAAATAGTGTCTCTGTGCTCAAGAAAGTTATCGAGACTAGCCCTCATTGTAATCGTAAACCTAACACCAATCCTAGTTCAGCAGTAAATGATTCTTCCAGGATTTTGAAACTTTTCAAGAATACCTTAGATAATCCTAACACTAATCTGGAACAGCTCCTTAATGAGGAAGGACTAGTTGTTTCAGAGGACTTGGTTCTGCAAGTATTTTCTCGCATGAAAAATGATTGGAACTCTGCTATGTTTTTCTTTTCTTGGGCCAACAAACAGCCAGGATATAGACATGGTACTGAAGCTTATAATGCAATGCTGAATATTCTAGGCAAGCATAAATGTTTTGTGACAATGTGGAAGTTAGTGTTTGAGATGCACAAACATAACCCCTCTTTGGTCACAGATGAAACTTTCAGTATAGTGATAAGAAGAATTGCAGCGGCCCACATGGTAGAAAGAGCAATTGAAGCATTCTACAGGCGGACAGAATTTGGCCTGAAACTCAATACACGGGCATTTCAAGTTCTTCTGGATGCTCTCTGCAAAGCTAGACATGTCCAAGAAGCAGAGGCTTTGTTTAATCTGAAGCAGAAGGAATATAAACCTGATATGAAGAGCAGGAACATAATTCTCAATGGATGGTGTGGTTTCCCAAATTTGAGGGAGGCAAAGAGGTTCTGGAATGAGATGAACAAGAAGGGATGTAAGCCCAATTTGATAACATACTCTATTTATATAAATGCTTTGGCAAAAAAGAGCAAGCTGAATACAGCTCTGACATTGTTTGGGCAAATGTGGGACACGGGATGCATTCCAGATGTCTCACTTTGCAATGCCATATTAGATGCACTTTGCTTGAAAAAGGGAATTCCTGCGGCTCTGGATGTCTTTGGTGAAATGAATGAATGTGGTTGTCTTCCAGATGCAGTGACATATAATACATTGATCAAACATATCTGTGATGCTGGGAGTGTGGATAAGGCCTATGAGCTCTTGGATGAAATGGAAAAAAGAGGTTGTGCTCCAAATGTTCGAACCTATCATTATTTCTTTCGAGCTGCTGTGACACCTGAGAAGGCTCTGACAGTTTTTCAAAGAATGGTGAAAACTGGCTGTATGCCCACCAGTGACACTTATAACTTGATGTTGAAAATGTTACTCGGTTGGAATGAAATGGACAAGGTGCTTATACTGTGGGATGATATGGAGAAAAGTGGCATGGGCCCAGATCAGCGATCTTACACTGTGATGATCCATAGCCTCCATGAAAAGGGAAAATTCAATCAGGCATACAGTTATTATAATGAGATGAGAGCAAAGGGTTTATTGCCTGAACCCAAAACCACTTTACTTGTCAATGCAATGGAAGTCAATGCAAAAATTGGAGGCATACGATGCAAAAGTTATTTCTCAAAAGAATGCCTACAAAAGACAAACTGAATGGCAAAGTCAAAGCAAGATAACTTGTTGATTACAAATGAATTACTTATACATTTGAACAGGCCCATCGGTGAATAATCAAGAATTTTTTTCACTCAAGTCTTATGCAGAACACAAAACTTGGTAAAAGATTAAAGAACACGAGGAATAAAATATTCTGAATCCCACATAACAGTGATTTTCCAGTTGGGCTTCCGGAGGATTACTTTTATTGGTATGAAAGTTTGGTGCTCTATGAGAGATGATGAAATTAGTTTTAAATACTGGAAAGGTTTGTATGATATCCTTGAAGCAGAAGTGCTGTATCCCCTCCTGGTATTACTGTCAGATCAAGCTCTTAGGGGTGATAAGAAATGAAATGCACTTTAGCTCTTATACCATATTGTGGTGGAAGGTATATTGTGGTGGAAGGTATGCTAATGCTGATTCAATTAAAGATCAGTTTATCTTTCTTATTTAATTTGGCTGATAGTCCATTAGGTAACAGTAAAATGTATTTAGCTGAGTTTTTCAGTTGATGTGGGGAAAGTTACCTTATAATTTCATGGTTATGTTTTTTTGGTTTTGAAATGAAATAACAAGAAATTCTCCTTTAAAAGAGGGATTATTTACTTTTTGTAATAGATTTAGTGAGTTTGACCCTCTGCTTGCCCCAAGATCAAACCATGATGCTAAGGTCAGACATTCAAGTTACTATATTATTTTAAAATGAAGTTTGATATCGGGCTACAAAACAATCAAAATTACAGTTATGTGGTTTTTCAAGCAATAAGTTGGTCATCTAAGATTTAAATAAGCGGGAAGTGTACACAAAACAACCTAAATTAGGCACTCTATCTACTGAATAGGTTATAACTTATTGTTGGGAGCTGTAAGGAACAAGATTAAGCTGTCTTGGTTCAAAATACAGCACTTATATCATCCAGTGAAGTGGGGCTGCAGATCTGGATGTTTTTTGTTTTTCACAGATTATACTTTTGTAAATGTTAAATCCATCCCAGGATACCAAATTGAGGCGCTGAGTAGACTTGTACTGTTCAATATTGAAGACTTTATCAAATGAACATGTCACTATAAACTTGGAGCAAGTGAAGAGCACCTTTTCCATCAAAGCTGCATACTTAGAATCATATCTGTAGCGCTGGGTTACTAGGATGTTTTTGATACAGGAAAAAACAGGTTTTGAAGGAACCCAAAACCCTTTACAACCAAGAATAAAGCTGCTGAAAGGACAGCCTGCAGCCAGCCAAAAACCAGCTCCCAAACAAGACCCTTCAATCAGTCATGTGGTTACTAGGATGTTACTAAGATTGTCTTCTAGAGGATTTATTGAAGTGCCAATCAACTTCTGTTTCCACTTTCAGCCTGGATTGGCTCCCTTTTGAAGGGAGGGGAGGGGGGAGAGAGGGAGTTTATCCTAAATCAGTCATGTATTTGATCTGATTCTTAAGACCTCTATTTTTATCTTTCAACTGCTAGCATGTAAGACATGCTATATCAAAATCGAGTTGGACATCCTGCAACCTTCTCTGAGATATAGGAAACTTTAACATGTGATGGTTGCAAAATACTTTGGTATAATGATCCTCAAACACAAGACAATTAATTGACAAATGTCAAAACAAATTGTATAGAAAGTGTGTTAAAACGTGTACAATTTTCAAGTGTTCTGATAAAAAAGGAAGATATCTAGATGTTATTTTGAAACTTTCGAATTAGTTTTACATCCCAACATTGAGAAAACTCACAGAAAAATCTACTAGGTTAGAAGAAATTGTAAGCATCTAAATTTGTTAAAATTTCAATGTTTCATGGGGTTGTGAACCGTGTTGATCTTCTGCTGTAGATAGGTAGTTACCATTACGTAGATATCAACATTATACTCCCAATGATCTGTGCCGAGTGATTCATCTAAATTCATACTTTACCCTATGTGTGGTCTGTTCACCACAACCTTCCCAGTGCTTCCTTCTGAGGAATTTATCGTGAGACTTTTGGTGTTGGCTTTTGTTTTTCAACAGAGTGCTTGTGTTTAAGAACCAAGATTTCAAATTTAGGCTGATCATTTTGCTTTGCTTTGGAAGTTAAGGATATGGTGATTGCTTTTGAAGCATTGATGGTTGATATGAAATATGGTTGAACAAAGTTTGAAAAGTGACTTGAAGCATTTGTTTTTTTTTTGGACCCAAGAAGGTTTCATGACTTTTGATGACTTCTTTGACTGTTTCTGACATTTTTGATCTAGTTCTCTCCTTGTGAGACCAAATACATTATAGAAAAAGTTTGGCAATTTTAAGCCACCCCCCTTGTGTGTTGGCCTAATGCTTTGTGTGCATGTCTTGGCTAGAATTTGTTTTCAATCTAGGACAATTCTCCTTTGCATGCACATGATCTGGAATATATCATCAATTTGTGAGGCTTTGCTCTTGATTAAATAGATGATTCTCTTTGGGAGGGACAACTGATTCTTGTAAGGGATCTAAAGGTTGTCATTAAGTTATATAATGGTGGTTGATAGACAAGGTAGATGATGATTAGATGGTCGTATAAAGTCTATTAACAAAAGGGATATTTTTGTAATACATTAGTTGCTTCCATTCAGTACACACCTTACACAAATCCTTGTATAGCCGAGAAGTTCTTGGTAAATTTAGAGATGGTAATGTACTCATGTATTGCTTTGATTAGTTGAATGTGAATTTCTGTCAATATTCATTGGGAAAGAAGGGATGGCTCAATCTAAACTAGACATACAGTCTTGGAAGATATTTTGCGGGATTGAAGGCAAGAGATGAATGCTTCATAAACAAATCCGTTATCTTTGCAAACTAGGGTTTTACCCAGAAAAGTACATTTTTTTGGTGTTTGGGGGAGAAAATAGACCTTTCAGTATCATGAGAATATATATATATATATATATATATATATATATATGTTTGAGGATTTGCAGTTTTTGCACCTGAATTTTCAGAGTTTTGGGACACCCAGGGAAGCCCTGTAAATAAAAAATGACGGCCTTTCTCAAGTAGCCAAAGTTGATTTTCTACTTTTATCAATGGAAACTCTTGCGTTTTATGAGTTGTGCCTCAAGGTAGCAATCTTTTTTCTTGGTGAGAAAAGTAGGTCTGATAACCATTCCTCTTTGTATAAATTGTTGGAGATTTTCCATACAAATATCATTTGTGTTGTTGGAAGGCTGATTTGAAGTTATAGTGTATTCATGGAGAAAGCAACTTTTGAGGTTGCCATGTCTCTCCTCCCCTCAACCCAGTGGAATAGATCTTTCCTCCAATCAGCTTTGAGCTAAGTTTAAGGTGTGGTGGTTGTATCAAGATGTCTAGTAACTGGTTTATTTTTGGAGAGGACAAGGATCTTGAGGTGATAGGTAATTTTCCATAAAAAAAAATGTTCAACCAGAGGCCTATGAGAGCAGTTGAAAAATGTCACCCTAGAAATCATTAAGTCTAAAGCTGGAAACAAAAATTTTTATTGATGGAAAATCCACTCCAATATTGGAAGGAAATTTTATGGATTAAACAGGATCCTCTCTTTTTCAATTGATTTGAACAGAATATATTATACAGATAACAATGACAACAGCAGCCAGCAGCAGCAACAAACGAAAGTTAACAAATAGCTACACTAAGCAGAATAAAGTTTACGACAACCATGTAACACCTTTGCAGATGTATAAGCCAGCAAGCAAACAAAATGTTGAAGAAGGCAAGGAGATAACCATCCAAGAAAAGGACAGAACCAGCCGAGTAAAAGACTAAGAGTCACATGCAAACTCAATAACCCAGCATTATAGAACCCTCATTCTGCTGGACCAGAATTACAGCAAACAAACAGATCCTGAACAAGGATACAATTGTCTGAAATTAGAACAGCAAAACCCCAGCCAAAGGGTGGCTGTCCAGCAACCAAAACAAAATCATGTGAAGTGGCCAAAACAATAGAGGAACAACCAAACAGTAAAACAACCATCTACCTTGTAGTCACATAATAGTCACATAGAATTTTGATGCAATATAAACTGATGTGCACAACCTTTGTGCTGGTGTTGTTCTTGGTGTTAGAATTGGCAAAATAGATGATAACCCAAGATTTAGTGCAAGAAATAGAAACTTATTAAACTGTAAAAACACAGATGATTAAAGAAATCAAAATAGTATTATAAAGTTAATCTTCAAAAGAGTAATGTAAATGCTCAAGAAACAAAACAACATTACAAAAGCATAATAGCATAAGTTACAAGATGCAAATACAAGTTAGGGGAGAGTACACATAGACTAAGTGAAGGGGGGAGGTGCCAAATAAACTTGTAGGGAGAGTACACAAAAAAATTCAAGAATAGTACATGTTACTTCCATGGAAGATGTGACACGTCACATGACTCACACTAATACTCATTATATTAAGCTAAGCAAGATTAATTAAAAAGTGTAGAAAAAACTTAGATAATAGAAAAATAAAAATTCATTAGGAAAATAAAAATCAACACTGACAATCCAACATAAACATAGCTTAGGTGGGCAAAAAGATGGGTCTCAACAAATGAAGCTTGATGAGATACCCATGTCTATAAAAATCCTCCCCAAAGAGATGAAGCCCCCACAAGAAAACATGAATATCTCCCCTCCCCAAGCCACCCCCTCAGATAGAGAGAGAACATCTTGAGAGTAAGGACTAGGTAGCCCCCTAGAAGATGAAGCCTCTTGCACACTTAACAAATCTCGCAAATGAAGATAGTTGCTTTCTATGGAGGATTTGGTAAAAATGTCAGCAACTTGCTTGGAAATTGGGCAAAAGTGGAGATTAATGAGTTGTCCATGAATGAGCTTCTACATGTAGTGTGTGGCCCTCAATATGCTTGGTCCTTTGATGATCGACTGGGTTTCATGAGATCTGAATAGCATTTTGATGTTACAAAATATGACCAACGGCTATATGAATTGACTACTAAACTTAGTGAGAATATTTTGAAGCCAAATAACCTTAGTGGTGGCATTTATAACCCCTCGATACTTAACCTCAGTAGAACAATAATAGATCACTTCTTGCTTGATCAACAGATAGGACTTGATCCAAGAGTGAAGTTGTAATCTGAAGGAGACTTACAATCATGAGAACACTTTCCCGATCTAAATTTGTATAGCCCACCTTGTTGATATCAATGTTCATTGTGTAGTGAATCCCAAAACTATGAGTACCCTAAATGCAATGAAGAAATTGTTTGGCTACTTTACAGTGTAGCTCACGAGGCTCCTACATGGGTTGAGAGACCATGCCTACATCATATAAAGTGTTGGGCCTAAGGTGAATTAGGTAGATAAGAATCCCAATACCATCAATGAAGGGTAAAGAACATTGAGCCTCAACTTTAACTCCAAAATTATAATGTTAACTTTCTTTGTAACTGCTTTTTATCTTGTCTAATAAAATTGGCTTTTTTATAAAAACTAACAGTGCACTAAAATTCATATAAATGCCACATTTTTAATTTTTGTCTGAAAAAATTGTAACTGATCATTATACCACTGGCATTGCTTTGTAACTGGCAGTTGCATGTTGGATTGTGCTGTAAGTTCTAGTTGTATGTGAATTGCATTGCCATGATCCATCTATTTAATTACCCGCTTTGCTGCTTTGGAATGCATGCTTCTCTTAACAAGTAGTCACATTGATTCAGCAGGACCCATGCCTAAAGGAGTGATGGTGGACATAGAGGCAATCAGAAATGCATAGAGAGTTGACAGCAGTCACCAGCTGCTTATGCTGTGACTGGCCTCTCTCACCTGGCAGGTCTTGTGCCTGCACCATTATCCTCTTCATCTCTTCCTGGTACACACACTACTTACTTTTCATCTTGTCAATTCTATCTTTGGCAAATTTTGTGGAGAGTTCGAATGGTGGGATCAATGTTTAATGGTAAAGGAAGAAATGTTAAAAGCTAATTTTTAGGGAGTTGGGCATTCAAACTCTGTGAAATATTGATATTTTATTATTAATGATAAATGTGGCAAATGCTATTTTCTAGCTAGTTGGGAGTTTTGCTCCTTCTGAAGTTCTTGTGATATTTTCTTAATAATGTTTGTCATTTAACTGTAGAATTGACCCGTAAGTGCTTAAATAAGTAAAACCCTCAATAATAAGTATGATAGTTGAAGATTGGGGCAAAATATACAGCTTATTAAATGTATTTTGCATTTGGGGCTTTGGAACTTGGAAGAGATTAGGCTAAGCCTGAATTTCATGGTTAGTGGTTACCAATTTTCTAAGTTTTTCCTTTGAAAATGTTATTTATTTACCTCCTAGAAGGCTTTTTTTTTTTTTGGGTCAATCGAGCAATATTTCTTTTTGGTGGTGGTTGTCATTTGATTGACAATTTTCTGATTTATTGGTTGTTTTTTTTTTTAAGTGTACTATATTTAAAATCTATTTATTAGGAGAAAGTTCATTATTTAAAGCAGAATGAGGGAACCTTTGTATTTGCAATCAAAATTGTAATGAACCCTTCAGTTCATATCATAAACTGATTGGGTAAAACTGTGGCTTGAGATTATGATAGAGTTTTGTGTTTGAGTTGAGCTTATGGAATTCCTCAATCCTTACCTAGTCATGTCAATCCTGGGTCGTAAAACTAATGAAAGGTATAGTGGCTATTTGCTCAAGGGATGAAGGTGGTAAGTCAAGTGGGAATGTATGCATATACGAGTCTAAATAAACCAATAATGATTAAAACGCACTTCCTTAAGTTGTATTAAAATAGAAAGACCTATTTAAATTCTTATTTACTCCAGCAATCTTAACTCAATTCTGCTAATACATGCTTTATCTCATAACATTATTAACAGTGATAGAAAAACAGAATTAATTACTGAAATCACACTAATGTAATACAGGCGACAGGAACTGTATGCTCGGGCAACAGGATCCCTATATCCTGGCGACAAGATGCAATAATCATAACAGACCTGTTTACAACGTTCTAAATTAGATTATGTGCTACTGTCAAGCTTCTATCCTGTGGCCTATGTCTATATCAATCATTAGTAACACTCAAATCACTCACTTCACTTAGATGTAATCAAGAACTCACTCATTACCACATATATACTTGATTATGAATATTACTGAAATTGCATATAAAATCACACAGAATAAATGCAAACATTACCTCACATACAACAGTAAAAAATAATCTCCAAGCAATGGCAAGGAGCGGGCCCTTTCCCCCAACCAATTGAATGAAGTAAAGATGTTAAGAAACTCACGGCTTAGTCTTCAATAGCAGTACATGTATTAATCCAAACTTGCAGAAAAACAGTGATTAAGATGTTTCCATGCCTGCAGAGGGGCATATATATGTCTTTAATTACAAACAGAATACTTGAAATACCAGATCCAGTGTTCATACGTGGATAACAAAACACTATCGATATATGAAAAATAGTAATATGGCCTATCGGCCTACTATTTTTCAAGAACTATTTAAAATTTTAATCGATATCTATCCCAGTCATTAACTGATAACTAATATCATGCTAAAAGACAGCCATCTAATGGGAAACAGTGAATCACATGGAAATGATGGTCTTCATGCTTTGCCCCTTTTGTAACCTGTTTCACACAACCACCATGATTAGTGCTTATAAACAGTTGATTACCTAAGAGTTTGCATATCATTTATATTATATCGATTCACTTTGATTCTAACAAATAATTGTAACCTGTTTCACACAACCACCATGATTAGTGCTTATAAACGGTTGATTACCTAAGAGTTTGCATATCATTTATATTATATCGATTCACTTTGATTCTAACAAATATTATGGCAATAAAGGAACAATAGGCCAAAGGGGTAAACTATTATGGACACAAAACTAGACAAATCATGACAATAATTAGGACAACTCTTGGGCTCATCATAAACTACCTATTTTTTTAGTTTTTTTTATCATATTTTAATCAAGAATACATGAATTTCTAAAGAAATGATAATCCATAGTAGACATCACCATTATGAAAGATTAATTGCCCAAATAAATTTTCATTATAGTAATAATAACAAATTTCAAGATTCATTTCATTTTTATCACCAGAATTAGAATACATCATTTCCAAAATTATTAACACATTACATTTATGCTTTAAAGTAACCATGATTACACTATCATTTTGCCAATTGTCTGATTTTCCATTTTCATACAAATACAATATACAATAATCAATTTACAATTAGGAAGAATCACTGTTCCAATGTACAATGTGTTTCCGAATAACAAGTCTTTGGCCTACTAAACAGTTGTGTGGAGGGAGAGCATCATTTGGATGCTTTACCTCCAACCATAGACTGGTGGCTCCCAGCACACCTTCCTACTGGGAATGGCCCTACCCTTTGTGAGGGTAGTAGATAAAGAGATCTGCAATTGTACCATGCCATTCGAGAATTGAGTGTGACATAATGACTTTATTGCTTGCAACTTGTCAGACAACCCTAGATAGACATCTAGTTAGGATGAAACCCATAAAGTATCGTGGACCAAAACTGCATGTAGCCTATGCATCACTTTGGTCAAAGCATTTTAAAGCTAATCACATCCTTTAAAAAAGGATCTGTGGGATGTTTATCCACCACTCCTATCTCAACTTGACTCGACACAATCAAGACATGAATACTCAAATTCACATAAAAGTTCTACAATGTGAGTGGTGATGAGATTGAAATCAAAATAAATCCTTCACTTAGGATCAAACCATATTCAAGACCAAACATATTTCTGCTCTAATAATTGAAGTCTTTTCCACAAACTCAATTGAGCAACAAAACACAATTTTGACTTCCATTTCTCACTTCATCAAGTTCATACTAATTAATATACATGAATTATAAATATACCTATATATATGTATTTATATTTATAATAATAATCATTCAAGTTAGAATAATTACTAATGTAATCTACTTTTGACAGTGCTTGAAATTCTCTTCATGGAAAAGATAATATAAATCCAATGATAATATCTCTGATTGATTCACAGTGTTGTCCTTAGCAGAGGGCTGTTTTGTTCTGCACTATTTCATTTTTAGACTCAAACACACTTACAAATTCTCTGAGCATTTTCTAGATAATCTCTGAGACATGCTTGTGATATTCAGAGTTAGAATACTATTACTTAATCATCTAAAAATGTATTGATCATAACTGGGTTCTATTTTTCCTTTTTCCCGACCTTTGTTTACTCAGTTTTCTATTATGGAAATAATTATACAAATGCTTTGTCTCTATAATATTGTACAATGACCAATGATCATGACAAGATGGATTCCTTACATCTTTATTTATGGTTGCAGGTGTGATAGCAGCAAGGTAATCGTAGCTGTCAATAATTTATATTTTACACAATGTGACATACCTGCTCAAAATATACAAATAATGTGGCAATGAATCTTTATTTGACTACTGTTTAAAGTTAAGACAGTCAAGTAATAATTCATGTCATCTACTGGAAATATGCAGTTTTTTGTTTCTACATGCAGATAAATCTTACTAGTGAGTAATGGCCTCATAGTATCAACTCTACACATAATTTGTGTGATTGGATTGGTATCAACCTCAATATACATTTTACGCATACCAAAAAACATATTTTGTGGTTGGATTGGCATGAAACCCAATACACATTTTACACACAACAATATCGATTCTTATATGGGCAGATTTACATTGACCCCTTTACTCTTGAACATACAACAATTTTATACCATATAACACCAAATGTATATATATTGTGGCCCAGTATAATAGATATAGTCATACGGTTTCTGCTAGTAAGATACTTCTACGCAGCTATAAAGTACAACTATGAAAGCATTACTGCGGCCAAGGGTTGTATAAAGTAAAACTTTGAATACATATAGATATATTCTTAATACACAGACACACACATATTCAAAGTCTCTCAACAAAATGATACAGTTAACACAGCGATAAACTCTGATTCGATCTCCATAATTTCAAGCAAACAAGAAATAAAACAAAAAATCTCTGTTGATGGAAAGTATCCTTGAAGGTGTTGGGGTTTTTGTCCTATTATCTCATAAACAATTTTTTAAACATGCAAAATGTACTGTACAATTGTTTCCACGAATTTCCTCAAAGGAAAACAGTGAGAAATGATAACTAGACTAACCTGGAGATTTGCCTTCCCTCTGTTTCTCTTCTTTGCTCCTTTTTCTCAGCAGTTCGCCCCTTTCCCTTGTAAAATGAAGTCAACATAAAAAAAGTTCCTTTCTCTTCCTCTCCATTCTCTCTTCATAGCAGTTCTATGCTCCGTAATTTTCCTCTTCTCCTTCCACGACTTCCTCATGCCAATTTTCTCTCCTTTTTCCTCCACTCCTCTTTAGTCTCAACTATCCATCACTCATGAATAACTTTCCCCCTTAATTCACATGCCTCCCAAAATGGAGTGGTGTCAAGGGTAACCAAGGCTCCCACTTTGCATCAACTTTGCTATCAAGTTCCCATGCTTTTACTACAAGGAGATTTTTAGTAGCAACTTATTTTGAAATTAAAATAAACACAAACAATTAAATTTAAAATATCACTTGAAATAAAATCAATTTAGAAGGCTTAAACTCCTAACTCTAGTATAAGTGACACAAGGTCAACGTCTTCAACTTTGCGATTATAATAGTAGTCAACAAACTTAGTAAACAATATGACAACCAAAGCACTTGACAAATGGTGAAAATGTTTTTTTTTTTGCTCTGTAAGAAAGTATTTTTATTAATATTCAAAAAAGTATTACAATATTTGTTTGCAAGCACGAGCATGCTCAGTGCTCACACTCCCAACAACCCAAAAAAGGACATCGAACCCACTTACAAAATGGCCTCTCAAACTATTCTACAAAAAAGGCAGCTTACAAAGTTCCCTTACTCGACCATAAGCTACCATTAACAAAAAAACCAAAATTTGAAAACATGAACTTATACCACCCCATTCACTTGTAGATAGTTTATAGACTCTCTAACCCATGCGAAGTCTTGGACTGACTCCAAATGTAGCCACTTATTTAAAAAACTCACCCCCTCAACAACCCTTGTCCGATGTGGTAGCAAATCATCACCTTTGATGTCCAACAAGAAAGGGTATAACTTGACCACCACACCCAAATCATTAAGGGA